>RJWT010001313.1:28676-49643 GCA_004365215.1 Cuniculus paca | reverse complement strand
TATCTTATGCCAAAAAAGTAAAGAAGTAATCAACAAGTAATGGGGACATGTCACAAGACAGCAGGACAAATACTCTGTTCTTCTCAGTGGTCATATCTGTGATAATTTGAGCACTAAAATAAGTAAGGGTATAACCATTTGTAAACCACTGAAAAAGTTAAAATGCATAATCCATTTATCCAGGGAATAAATATAGATAAATAAGTCAGTGGGGAAGAATGATGATTTATTTATACTAAAGTGTCATGTGCAGACATACATGTGTAAGGAGTGCTAAGAGTTGGCAAATGATCTTTTGCAACCACTGTATTAAATGTTGGTTCAGGCATGCATCCGCAGCAGAGATTAAATCAAGGAGGGAAGTTTTTACTGAATTTGAATAGTCTTAAAGCATCTCCCTGGATTGCTTAATAGTTACAATGTAAAAGATAGTGCCTTCACAGTAAAAATTGGAAAGTCTTTTGGTTGAGTTAAAAAATTAACATCACTAAAACAGGTAGATAGGAATCACATGCTTCAGTACAGAATACCTGGAAAGAACACAAAATCACTTATACACTATTCTAGCTAAGAACCTAAATATGACTATGAAAAATCGGAAAAGCACAAAGTGAGAAGTATTTTATTTAAAAATATTATACCCTCTGCTGGAAGATAAGATAGATAAAACTTTTAAAGTCATAGATGTAGGTAATAATTTTCTAAACAGCCTTAGTTCTGAGAATCAACAGATGGGATGATATTAAGTTAAAAACTTCTGCACAGCAAAAGAAATACCCAAAAGAGTGAAAAGATTACCTTAAGAAAGGGAAAAAAGTTTTACTAGTGATTTCTCAGACAGAGGACTAACATCTAGAATATATAAAGAAGTCAGAAAAACTTAGATCCCCCTCCCAAAATAAAGGGCTCAATACAAAATGGGCAGTGAAATGAATAGGCATTACATACAAGTACAAATTGCTTGTAAATACATGAAAAATGCTCAACATCACTGGCCATAGGAGAAATGCAAATTAAAACAACACTGAGATTTCATCTTAGCCCAGAAAGAATGCTTTTCATAAAGAAATCAAATAATAATAAATGCTGCAGAAGCTCCAGAATAAAAGGAAACTTTCTACACTGCTAGTGGAAAAATAAACTAGTACAACCACTATGCAAATCAGTATGAATATTTTCAAAAAACTAAAGCTAGGAATTCAAGGACTCTCTTCCATGTGTAGTACACTATATTCGGTTTTGCTTCATTGCAGCTGCTTCTCTACCATACCTTGATAGCCTTTCACTCGGTTCTTTACAACTTTCCATTTCTTACAACTCTGTTCTTATTCCCTAACTCTTTTCTCTTCCTTCCTTTCCCTCCACCCTATCTAGTTCCCCTTCCCATTTCAACATTTTATTCCCACTTCACAATATCTATTATAATTTCAGTCCTTATTTGCACAGCAGAGAAACAATGCGGTATTTACACGTGTGTCCAATTTATTTCACTTACGATTATGATCTCAAGATGCATCCATTTAGCTAAAAAGTCTCAATTTTATCCTTCTTTATAGAAGAGTAGGATTCCATTGTATAAAATACACACACACACACACACACACACACACTATATCTATTATTCAGTTGCTGGTCATTTGTGTTGTTTCCAAAATTTAACTAGTACAAACTGTGCCATTATAATCATGGATGTGCATATGTGGCTGTAGTATGATGTTTTTAATTCCTTCAGGAAGCTACCAAGGAGAATAGCTAGGTAGAATAGAACCTCTGGTCCTAGTTTCATAAGGAATATCCACACTAATTTCCATAGTGGTTGTACCAGTCTGCACTCCCACCAACCATGGGGAAAGGTTCCTTACTCCTTACAGCCCTGCCAGGATTTCTCAATGGTTGATCTCTTGATTATGGACACTCCTTCTAGAGTGAGATGGAATTTCCATGTGGTTTTAATTTGCATTGCTCAAATAACAAGTGACGTTGAATATTTTTTCATGTATTTATTTGCTGTTTCTGCTTCTTCATCTGAGAAATGTCCATTCATCTCAGATGTTCACTTTTGGATTAGATCTTTAAATATGGGGGCTGTGAATTTTTTTAGTTCTTTATATATTCTATATAGCAGTCCTTTGTCTGAGGAACAGCTGGCAAATTTTTTCCCACATTGTGGGTTGTTTTTTCACTCCCTTGGTGGTTTCTCTTAGTATACAAAAGCTTTTTAATAAGGTGAGGTCTTGGTTGTTGATTATTTCCAATGGTTCCTCTGTAATGGGGTTTGTTCATAAAGTTTTTGCTTACAATGCCTTCAAGAGTTCTACCTATTCTATCTTCTAACAGATTTACTGCTTCTGCTTTAATATTTAGATCTTTGATCCATTTCAATTTTAGTTTAGTATATGGTAAAAGATATAGGGATAATTTTAGTCTTTGGCATGTGGAAAGCCAGGTTTTTCAGTGTCATTTATTAAAGAGGCTATCTTTCTTACAGTGAAGGTGTTTAGATCCTTTGTCAAAGATATGGTGGCAAAATATGTCTAGAGTTGTTTTTGCATTTTCCAATCTCTTCCATTAATCCTCAGGTATGTTGTTTTGTTTTGTTTGCTTTACTTTACTTTTTGCCAGTACAATGCTGTTTTTATCACAGCAGATTTATAGTATAATTTCAAGTCAGGGATTCTGGTGTCCCCTGTCTTTCCTTTGTTGTGCAAAATTGCCTTTGCTGTTCTAGGTTTCTTGTGGTTCCAAGCAAATTTTAGGATTCTTTTCTTTAATTCTATGAGATATACTGTTGGAATTTAGATCAGGATTGCATTAAATCTGTATAACAATTTTTGGAAGTCTGCCTATTTTGAGTATTAGTTCTTCCTAACCGGCGGCAGGGGATATCTTTCCATTTTATGATATCCCCTTCAATCTCCTTTCTCAGATTATTGTAGTAAAAAATGTAGAGGTCTTTTACTCTTTAGTTAGATTAATGCCTAGGTGCTTCACTTTATTGGATGTTATTGTGAAAGGTGTTTCCCTAATTCTCTCAGTGAGTTTTTTCATTGTTGACAGGAAGTGTATTGATTTTTCAGTGTTGTCTTTTTATCCAGTTACAAGTCTTTTGCTGGAGTTTTTGGGGTATTCCGTGTAGAGTATCATGTCATCTGCCAATAATGATAATTTAACTTCTTCTTTTCCTATCTTTTTTCCTTTTATTTCTTTCTCTTGTCCAAGAGCTCTGCCTCATGTTTCTAGAACTATATTGAATAGGAGTGGTGATAGTGGACATTCTTTTCTTGTTCCTGATTTTACAGTGAAAGCTTTCAGTTTTTGACCATTTAGTATGACATTAGTTGTTGGTTTGTCATAGATGAATTTTATTAGGTTGAGATAAAGACCATCTATTCCAATTTTCTGTAGGGTTTTATCATGAATAGGTATTGGAATTTATCATGTTTTTTTCTGCATATATTGAGATGATCATCTGGTTTTTATCCTTGACTTTGTTTATGTGGTGTATTAAATTTATTGATTTTTTTTTTTTTTGGCAGCACTGGGGATTGAACTCATGACCTTGCGCTTGCCGGGCAGGCGCTTAGACCGCTGAGCTAGGTCCCCAGCCCCATTTATTGATTTTTGTATGTTGAACCACCCCTGCAACGTAGGATGAGTCTTACTTGGTCATGGTGTATAATCTTATTTATGGTTTGCTGCATTCTGTTTGCCAGTATCTTTTTAGAATTTTTGCATATACATCCATTAGGAAGTTGATCTGCAACTCTCTTTTTTGGTTGAATAATTCTCTGGTTTTGATATCAGCATAGTACTTACTTTCAGGAATAATTTTGGGAATAGTGCTTCCATTTCAATGTCATTAAAGTGTTTGAAAAGTAGCAGCATTAGGTCTTCTCTAAATGTCTTGTAGAATTTAATGGTGAATTCATAAGGTCTTGAACTCTTCTTTGTTAGTAAGTTTTTTGTTTTGTTTTGTTTTGTTTTGTTTAACAACAGAGGTTAATGTAAAAATAATTTATTGAAAAAAAAAGTTTCTCTCTCAGAAGTACAAAAGACAGCCTGAAAAGCAGGTTGCACCATGGGTAAGCTTTTCATTACATCTCCAATTTCATTGACTGATTTTATCTATGATCTTCATAAATAATCTTCTCATCTAGCTTTAGTAATTCACATATATCTAGGAATCTGTCCATTTATTCCATTTTCCATCTTATTAGAATACAGATTCTCAAAGTTAGTATTGATGATCTTCTGGATGTCTGCAGAATCTATCATGATTTTACCCTTTTCATTTCTTTTTGAATTCCAAATCATAAAATATTTCAGTCTTCTCTTTCCTTTTTCTGATAAGGTTGGTCAAGAGTTTGTCAATTTTATTTAATCTTTCAAAGAACCAACCCTTTGATTCATTGATTCTTTGTATTGTTTTCTTGGTCTTCAATGCATTAATTTCTGCTCTGATATACACAGTTTCCTCCTTTTTGTGAGCTTTGTGCTTGACTTGCTCTTCTTTTTCTAGAAGCTTGAAGTTCAACATTAGGTGGCTTTATTTGAGTTCACTCTGTTTTCACAATCGATTTCCTCATAGGACTGCTTTCACTGTGCTGCATATGTTCAATGATGTTGTATGGACATTATCATTTAATTGTAGAATTTCTTCCGTCTAATTTCTTCTTTAATTTCATCTCTGAAATGTGTTTCTGTCTAATTTCTTCTTTAATTTCATCTCTGGCAAATTTATTGTTCAGAAAGGAATTACTTAATTTCATGTGTTTATGAAATTTTTGTAGTTTCTTTTGCCATTGATTTCCAATTTCATTACATGATGACCTGATAATATGAATGAGATAATTTTGGTTCCTTTGCATTTACTTAAAAATATTCTATGACCTAGTTCTCTGTGCTTGTTATGGTTTGTATATAGGTGGCCCCCCACAAGCCTCATGTAGTCATTGAAGTAGCTGAATCTGTCATTTGTGATTGATTCATTGCCTGGGTTTAGCACTGGGATTAGTGCTGGGATTATCAGTGTGAGAGCTGTGCCTGTCCAAGAGTGGAGACTGTATACTATATAAAGGAGGAAAGAAGGCGTGTTCTCTCTCTTTCACCACTCTTCTGGACTGTTTTGCTCTTGCCACCTGTGAGCTGCCATGAACAGCTGCCCCCTCAGCCATGTCACCCTGCTTTGGAGCCAGCTGGACATGAACTGAAACCTCCAAACTGTAAGAAATAAACCTTTCCTCCCCTAATTTTGGGTGTTGGGTATTTTGTCTCAGCAATGAAAGAAAAGTAACTAAGACAGTGCTCTATTTTGAGAAGTTCATATGTGTAGTTAAGAAAAGTGTGAAATTGACATTGTGAGGTGTAACACTCCATAGACGTCTACTAAGTCCATTTGTTCAAAAGTTTGGTTCAGTTTTAATATTTCATTGTTCATTTTTTGTCTAGCCAATATTTCTATGTTTGAGAGTGGGATATTGAGATTGCCCCATTGCAATTGCATTAGTGCTTATATGATTTTTCTTGTCCATTAATATTTGTTTTGTGTGGTTGGGTGCATTGGTATTTGGTGCAAATATATTTATGATTGCTATCTCTTCCTCTTGGATTGTTCCCTTTACAAGGACATAGTGGCTTTCTTTGTCTCTCTTAATATATCTTGGCTTGAAATTCACTATGTCTGCAAATTGAATAACTATACCAGATTTTTTTCCAGGTTCCTATCACATGGAGTATTGCTTTCCATCCTTTGACTTTGAGTCTATGAATGCCTTTTTGAATTTAATGTTTCTTGTATGCAGCATAATTTTGATCTTGTTTCTTAATCTGTTCTGCCAGTCTGTTTCTTTTGATTGGTCAATAGAGACCATTTACATTGGTGGTTATAACTGATATATATTGACTTATCCTTGGCATGTTATTTTCCCATTGTTAGCTCCTTTTTTTCCCCTCTGTAAAATTGCATGTCTTACCTTGTGGATTCATCTTATTGGAGATCATGGAGTTGTAATCCTTGTTATGTTTTTCTAGTATACTCTTCAGAGCAATTTTGAAGTGCTGGTTTTGTGTTCAAGAATTTCCTAAAGTGTTCTTTTTTTATGAAGTATCTTATTTCTCCATCAATTTTGAAAGATAATTTTTCAGGGTATATTAGTCTGGGTGGGAAGTTGTTTTCTATTAGGGCATGAAATACTTCACTGAAAGTTCTCCTTGACTTGAGAGTTTGTGTTGAGAAATCTGCTGTGATTCTGATAGGCTTTCCTTTGTAGATGATTTGTTACTTTCTTCTCATAGCTTTTAATACTCTGTTCTTGTTTTGAATTTCTGGAATCTTGAATATTATTTGCCTTGGTGTGGACATTTTGATCATGGCTAATTGCAGTTCTGTATGCCTCACATATGTTGTCAAATTCTTTTTCCATGCTTGGAAAGTATTCTTCAATGACTTCTATGAACAGTGCTTTTTTTAAAATGTCATTTGTGCTATCTCCTGCTTTTTTCACTGACTCTGATCAATCTTATGTTATTCTTATTTGCATTATCTAGTAGATGCAGGATCATTTTCTCATGGTTCCTTGCTATTTTTAAAGAGATCTTTCTTTTCAGGATCATTACCTGCAGTCCTTTCTTCTATATCTCATATTCTGTCCTCACTTTGGCTCATTCTGCTGCATGTACTTTCAATGAAATTTTTAATCTCTTGGATAACTTTTAATTTGTTTCATAAATTCCATTTTTTTTCTATGTTGTATGTCCTGGTTTCCATTATTTTCCTAAAGTTCTTATTTTTATCTGTATCTGCTCTAGGGTAACTAAGCATGTTTTTCATTATGGTCTCACTCTCTGTACTTATCTGAGAAATTATTTCTGATTTGATTTTTTTGTTCTGCTTTGTTACTTCCACTGTTACCACTTCAAAGGTGGGTTGGTGGCTTTTGATCCACTTCATTACTTCTTGGGTTTGCCTTTGGTGAACTGGAGTCTAGGGTTGCATCTTGCTTAAGTGTCTTCTCACTTTTTTTAGTTTAATTCCTGTGTTGATGCTCGTAAATTGCCGATGGTGAGCAACTTTATTGCTAGTATTTCATAGACAGTAAATTACCCCTCAATATGACAATTTTACCTTCATGGGACAATATTTAAAAGAGGTTATGTGGAAAACATAGAGAAATATGAGAAAAGATTTGAATCAAGACTGGAGGACAAAGATCACACAATCTTTGGAAAACTGGTAAAAAACACAAGTGGGAAAGAGAAAAAGAAATAAAAGCAAGAACATAACTGAACAACAACAAAACTAGAAGCCATGCTTGTACTCATATAAAAACAAGAAAAAAAATCAAGAAAAAAAAACAGAGAGAGAAACAAGAAAAAGAATCCACTTCAAAGTATGTCACTGCTGTACACAAAATGGGCAGAAAGACTCCAGATCCAAATTAATTAATCCCAGCAAGCCAATTGTAGCTTTATGGTGGGGTAGTGGATAATTCCAACAAGCCTACACCTTTTGTTCCACTGAAGTTGAGGCTAGTTTCTGGCTGTGAGGCTGGAATAAGACTAGTTCAGCCTGCAACTGTCTGTGTGCCTCCTGCCCACTTGAACTCATGTCCCTTTTCTGCTTACTTGAATTTGGCAGCCTGACCCTGTCACTGGGATACTAGATGTAACTTTCAGCTGTATTTCTGAGCCCTGTTGGCCCCTCTCCAAGATGGCTACTGGCCAATTTCTGTCTTCTGCTGGACATCTGAGCTGGAATTAGTCACCAGCCACTGCAGTCTTCTGCATGCACTGCTCTGTTCCACTGGTTCATTTCTCTGTGGAGGACTCTGGGGTCACTAGTAGTCACCATGCATCTGCAAGTTTGAGCTAACCCTCTGAAACAGTGAGTCTGGGTTCAGAAGAAAAGTGCCACCTGCTATCTCTTTTTTCATTGAAGTTTCTCTCTTCAGTCTCCCTATGGGCTTCAATTTTCACTTCATATTTTTCCCGGGTCCCAGGGACCCACTTGTCTCCTTTTTCTCTTCCTCACATTGATACTGGACACCAAATCTCAAAAGAAGCTCTTTTTCTGCTGCTCACCACTCTGGCATCATCCTGAAATTCCCTTATTCCTCAATTCTACATTCTCTCCTAGGTGATCTCACTCCTGTTCCTGACTATGATTTTCATTCATGTGCCAGTGTCTTCCTAATCAGCATCTCTAGCCCACAAGGTACTCTTTGGTCACATGTTCAATTTTCTGCTGGACAGTTCCACTCATGCATGATAGGAAGTCATGTCCAGCCCTTGAAGCTACTTCTCTTTGTTTACTGTTTCAGCTAATAGTACTGCCCTGTGAATAATTTCTCAACTAAACACTTGTAAATAATCCTTTACTCTTCCATCACATATCATTCATCTCTACATAATCCTTAAATCCTACTTATTTTTCCTCTTAATATTTCATGATTACATCCATTTAATTTTATACTTTAGTTACCACCATATCTCATTTGCAATTTCCTGAATGATCAACCTGAATCCAGTCTTGGCCCCTCCACACTGTTCTCCACATAGATATCAGAATAATCATTTGAAATCTGAAATTAGGGCCAGAAATATAGCTCAGAAACATAAGCACCTGCCTGACAAGTGCAAGGTCCTGAGTTTCATTCCCAGTACCAAAAAACGAAATAAAACAAAACAAAACTAACTAAAATTAATTCCAGTCATTTTTTTAATTTTCAGTTTGTACGTTTTAGTACATACTTTCAGTACATAATAATTATATTTCTTGTGGGGAATTGGAACATGTACATAACACATCTTAGTTCTATTTTTACTCCTCTCCCTTAACCTCCCATCCTCTTCCCCTCCCTCCACCTCTTGATCCTCTTTCCACTTGAAATAGATCTATCTTTCTACTTCCTATTATCTCTCTTCTACCTTGTACTTTTTTATTTTAGGATTGTCATATAAGAGAAATCAAGTGATATTTAAGCTTGTGTGTCTGATTTATTTTATTTTATATTATAGTCTAAAGGTTCACCCATTTTCTTACAAATGATGCATTTATTCTTCTAAAAAGCAGAATAAGACTCCATTGTGTATAAATATCATATTTTCTATATCCATTCATCTGTTGATGGACATAATCTTGCCTCCAAGGTTTATTTAAAATGAATGGTGTTGTTATAAACATGAGTATGCATGTATCACTATAATATATCATTACTCTTTCAGGAAGATATCTATCAACTAGATCAAACAAAGTTTCTAACAAGTTTTCTGAGAAATCTCCATACTGATTTCCACGGTGATTGTACTAATTTATATCCCCAGCACTGAAGCAGAAGTGTTTCTTTTTCATCCTCAGCATCTGTTGTTAGTTGAGTTGTTGAGGATAGCCATTCTTTATGGAGTGAGGTGGAATCTCAGTGTTGTTTCAATTTGCATTTCTGTAATGAGTCTTAACGTTGTACATATTTCATGTACTTATTGAACATTTTTTCTTCTTCTGAGAACTGTCTCTTCATTTTAGTTGCTCATTTTTAGCTGGATCTTTTATTTTGGGAGGTCTAATTTTTTATGTATTCTAGATATTAGTCCTCTAAGGAATAGTTGCCAATTTTTTTCCCATTCTGTAACTTGTCTCTTCACTCTGTTTGTTGTTTCTTTTGCTCTGCAGAAGTTATCTAATTTTGTATGTTCCTACTTGTGGATTCTTAGGACTGCAGCTAGGGTTCTGTTCAGAAAAGCCTTGTCTACATCTATGACTTCAAGAGTTTAACCTATTTTATCTTCTTATCAGATTGTTTCTGTTTTAACATTTAGATCATTTATCACTTTTAATTTTATTTTCATACATGGTGAGATGTATGTGTCCATATTCAATTTTCTGCATGTGGATAGTCAATTTTTTTCCAGCAAGATTTATCAAAAAAGCCATCTCTCCTCCATTGTATGTTTTGTCAAAGATCAAATAGCTGCATCACCTAAAGTTATTTCTGCATCCTCAATTCCGTTCCACTGATCCACATGTCTGTTTTTGTGCCACATCATGCTGTCTTTATCACTGTAGTTTTATAATATAACTCAAAATATAGGATTGTGATGCTTCCTGTTTTACTTTTGTTACCTAAGATTTCTTTTGTTGTTTTGAGTGTATTTTGTTTTCATATACATTTTAGGATTGTTTTCTCTAGCTCTGTGAGGAATGCTGCAGCTATTTTTATTGAAATTGAATTAAATCTGTATATAAGTTTTAGAAGTATGGCCATTTTGACTGTATTGCTTCTGCCTATCCAGGAGCAGGGGTAGCTTGCCATTTTCTGATCCTCTCTGCATCTCTTTTTTCCGAGTACCATAAGTTTTTCTGCAGTGGTCTTTCACTTTCTTGGTTAAGTTAATTCTCTAGTATTTAATTTTCTTTTTAAATTAATCTTCTTGGTGAATTTTATATGCACCTAATGACCATATTCATTAGGGAAAATTTGTGTCTGCACATAATATATCTTGATTCTTTTTTTCTGAAACACCTCCCCTCCCCTCAAACCTCTTTCCCTCATTTGTTTCCATTTATTTCCTCTATTTTGTTTTTTTCTTTTCTCTTCCTTCCTTTCCTTTTCCCTCTTCCCTCTTCCCTCCTCCCTTATTCTCCTCCCATTTGAATATTTTCTTCTCATCTCCCAATATCTATTATACATTTCAGTCCTTATTTATGTTTCAGGTTTCTCATACAAAGAAATAATGTAATATTTACACTTGTGTGTCCTATTTATTTCACTTAAGATTATGGTCTCAAGATTCATCCATTTAGTTAGAAATGTCTAAAGTTTATCAATTTTTATGGCTGAGTATCACTCCATCGTATAAAAAACTCCATGTCTTCTTTATTCATTCATTGATTGATGAAATCTATGCTGTTTTGAAGATTTACCTATTGCAAATTGTGTCATAAACATGGGTGCACATATATTGCTATTGGTGATGTTTTCAGTTCTCTCAGGAAGATACAATGAGGAGGACTAGCTGGGTTAAATGGAACTTATAGTTTTAGTTTTTTGAGACTTCGCTACAGTGATTTCCACAGTTGTTGCACAGTTGTTTACACTCTTACCAATAGGGAAGAATAGTTCCTTGCTCCTCATAGCCCTGTCAGTATTTGTTATGTTATTTATTATCCTAAAATTCATGTGGAACCAGAAGACACCTAGAATAGCAAAAGCAATTCTGGGCAACAAAGACAAGGAGGGGACATCACAATCTCTGACTTGAAATTATACTATAAAGATACTGGGATAAAAACAGCATGGTACTGAATATATATATATCCATATATATATATATATTTGAGGATCAGTATAGCAGTTTAGAAGATAGAGAAACAACCTCAAATACACTCAGCTACCTTATCTTTGACAAATGGGCCAAACACATATACCATTAAGTGGCACAGTAAATATTCCTCTCTAGGTCAAATTTTTAGAGCAAAAGCTTCCAGTTTCTTCCATGTGGTATGATGTTGGCAATAGTCTTGTCAAAAATGGATTTTATCCGATTGAGATAAGGTCTTTCTATACATATATTCTTCAGGGTTTTCATTATGAAAAGATGTTGGATTTTGTCAAAGACTTTTTCTGCATCTATTGAGATGATCACATGATTTTTGTACTTGCTTCTGCTTATGTGATGAATTACATTTATTGATTTATGTATATTGTACCATCACTGCCTCCCTGAGATTAAGCCTATTTTGTCATTATGTCTCTTTTGATAAATAGTGGCATTCTGTTTGCCATTATTTTGTTTAGGATTTTTGCATCTATGTTCATTAAAAAGGTTGGCCTATAGTTACCTTTTGGGAATTGGATCTTTCCCTGGTTTGGAATCAGCATATTCCCAGCTTCTAAGTATGAATTTGGGAGTACTCCTTCCCTTTTAGTTTCATTAAAGAGTTAAAAGAATACTCGTGTTAGATCTTCCCTGAAGTTCTTATAGCATTCAGCAGTATCAAATCATTTCCTACTTCAAGTCCTTATATAGTTTTATATAACCCTTAGGATTAAATCCTGAGTCATTAACATATTTCATTCATGCCTACTTTCCCGGCTCTTTTCATTCCAGCCTTATGCTGTGTCTTTAGTTACTTGAATATGCTTTACATTCTCATGTCAGGACATTAAAACATGCCATTTCCAAGGTTCATAGCACGCCTTCCTACAGTTTCTATCTTAATTAATTCCCCTATGCCCTTCATATTTCAACTTGAAACAATTTCTATTTTAAAGAAGCTCATTATTAGTGATTTCCCATTTTTTCTCTCTTTCCTCATTTCTTCTTTGTTCTTTCCTACTCTGATCTGTGCCTGAAAAAGATGAAGGATGCTACTTACCTCACTGAGACTCCTTTGCATCTGTTTCTGATGAAAAGGCCAATCAATGGAAAGAAAGCAACTCCTGAGGAACAGAGGATACGAAGACAGGAGGACAGTGCATTTCTTACTTTTCTCCTTCCATACTCTGGTCCTACAGTTCTTAGAGTGACTGTGTTTCTCTTTTCACTTGTGCTACTTTTCACCAGACATGGCATGTATAAAGGCTTCCCTAAGAAAGCTGTCCCTTAAATATCATAACCACTGTGGATTCAAATAACCCAGATGAGAACTCTGTCAATCGTTTTACCCTCTTAGTGAAATTTTCCCAGAACTCTGACTCATATACTATCCCTGATTCATTGTTTTCCTCTACCTAATCTTTAAGATACCCACTCTCCAATCATGTATGGAAGAATTTATCTAAAGGCTTCCTTAACTCTTTCATTCTTAACCATTGAATGAAAGGATAACTGTGAATAATTGAGAACATAGAGGGAATGTGTTGGACATGAAAAAAGTGGATCGAAGAACATTGCTAAGTATGAATTAGCAAAATTTACTCATCCATCATAACACATATGAGTTGCTCAAATAAAATGCTGAATGTGAGCAAATTACATAACAACACTATAACATGTATCTCCTTGCTTTTGATGTTGAAATTAAATCCTTTACATTCTCTCTGTTCAAATTCTTGTGTGTTTTTGGTTTGGTTTGGTTTTTGTTATTTTTTTTAGTAAGCTGCTCTCTGCATTGGAGAAAAGTGAGCTGAAGGATGACAAGAAGAGCACATGGAAGAGAGAACAGGCCCAACCACCAGTGTACAGAGTTGCAAACTTTCCTGAGGCAAATTCCAGAAGTGCTGAGAACTGTTGCAGCCCATAAAGCTTTGCAAGATGAGTATTTCTTAAGAAAATTGAATTTTCAAGAGAAACAAGAATTACCTTTTGAAAGATTGGTTGATAATATTTCATTTCTCTCAGTTAATTTCAAAAAAAGAAAGAAAACTAGACCTAAAAATTATATATAATTACCCGCAAGAAGAAGGAACACCAGCCCATAGCAAGCAAAGTTCTTAGACTCAGAAGTAGAAAATAATGAGGCATCAATATACCAAAGCTGACCACTCAGGCAAGTCATTTACTGTGCTAGAGAAATCTTTTTTTAGGTCACATTGGCACCTCCCAGTCTGCAGAAAAGATAATAGACTTATTTTTACATTTTCCATTGTTCTGTTGTCAGGTTTCTTTAGAAAATCAAGATACAGTAGGAGGTCATTAGAATTAAGAAATATTAGGATGTGATAAATGGTCTTTCACAAGGCAGAATCCTGGGATAACTCATCTGTATTCATGTTGCCACATCTTTTCTGAGTTGAACAATAAACAGGAGACTGGCCCCAAGTACACAAGTGCATCAGTCTCTTGCTGTTCTAGTGGTATGCTCACCCATCTCTTTCTAAGCACAGCTAAGCTCGACCCGCTGTCATTGATTCCACATATCCGTAGACATCCTCCAGGAAATCCACACCACTTAGTTCCTGTGTGCCACTGCTTGTCTACTCAGAGTTCCACTCTATTTGGAACAGTTAGGACTCTCAAGCATCCTCAAACCATGCATCCTGTCCATGGAACTTCATCAAACACCCCTACACAAATGCTTCTATTGCTACAAGAATTAATGTGTCACATGCCAGAGCTATGAGAAATCTATTAGATCTCACTCAACTCTTCCACTTTACAGATAGGAAAGTTAGACTTGTAAGAACAAAATTATGTACTTGTCCCTTAACGATGAAAAATGACATGCATAAATTGTTAGTTCATCGCGTGATTCTTGGTTACATAAATGGTAACTTTCACTTGTACAGAGGATATGACTTTGCCACATTTTTAGTATAAGCATAAGATCATTTCCTTGATCTAAAGAGTGATGCTTATTCTCTGTGCATTTCTCTCTCTCTCCCTTCCCCCCCTTCTTATTCCTTTTCTTCTTTTTTTCTTCCTCTCTCTTTCCAACATCTCTCCTTCCATCCCCCCTTTCTTTAGCTTCTTTTCTTTAAAGAAAGGCAGGTTGGTTGAAACAATTCAAAAAAATACAGAAAATTTCAAAAAATAAGCTACCCATAATCTCAGTGCATGGAAAAAACAATGTATATATTTTCTTCTAATTATTTTTTAATTAATTATTTTAATTGTTCTCTTCTCAAGAAATAGAATTACATTAGAAACTTTGGAAAGTGTGCCCCATTTGCAAGCAAAGATTGATTTCTTCTTTATTCTTGTTTTGGGGGTGTTATTTTTGTTTGTTTTTCAATAGTACATGTTGAAGTACATAACAATTACATTCCTTTTGGGTAGTTAGCACATGTACATGGCATATCATAATTCTTTTTTATCTTATTTCTTCCTCCTTCCCTTTCTACCTTCCCTCCATCTTTTGATCCTTTTCCATTTGAAGTAGCTCTATATCCCTGCTTCCTATTTTATATCTTATATTTTGCTTTCATTTATATTTTGGATTTCTAATATAAAACAAACCATGTTATATTGGAGCTTGTGTGTCTGAATTATTTCACTTAACGTTATGATCTAAAGCTCCATCCATTTTCTTACAAGTGACTCAAATTCATGCTTCTTTATGGCTTAGAAGTATTCTATCATATGTATGTACCACATTTTCTTTATCCATATATCTGTTGATGGACATATAGACACCTTCCAAGATTTAGTTATTATAAATTGTGCTGCTGTAATAAACATAGGTACGAATGTATCACTGTAATATGATGTCATTAGCTCTTTTGGGAAGATATCTTAAAAGAAAATACCTGGGTCAATTGGAATTTCTAGTTTTACTGGTGGAAATATAAATATATACAGCACTAGGCTTTCTAATGGTCCTTAGGATGATCATACAGTTATTAGTTTGTTTTTTTTATGTTTTCAAAAGGTTTAAATCAATAGTCCCTGAGTTTTTCATAATGTAATTTGTTTGTGATGTTATGTTTTAAAAACTTCTTGACACTGTATCACTACAGAATATACCTTTTCTTGTTAAATAAAACACTATCAGCACCTAAAAAGTAATAAAGTGGCAAGTCTAAAAATTCTTATGTAAATTATCTTTATTTTTTCTTCACAAAACTTTTTTAGTGCCATTTGTAATGTACATTCATAAGTCGTGTCTCTCTTAAACCTAGTCAGGGAAAAACGTACCAAGTGTAGAACAGAAAGTTAAAACAATAAGTGTGAAAGAAAGAGGGCCACACTTATGCAGTTCTGTCCTGCTCTGTGATGGTGTCAAGCTTACTCACTGCACTCACACCCATGCCACAGTGCTGCTTACTTTCCACACTCCATCTACACGGGAGTGTCTCCCAATTTTTTAAACCAGCTCTGGTACTGAGCATCTCAGGGCCTGCATATATGCTATGGTCTGTCAGTGGAGGACTCTCCACTCTGCCTCCACTTGCTACTTTGTCCTCAGGACTTTTCCTTTCTAGACCAGCACAAATGTTGCCCTCTGAAGATGCTTCCATGAAAAATCATCTTGGATCAAATCCTCCAATTACACTTTCTCGGAGCTCACTGGATTTCTTCCTTATATCATATTTCACAGATTAAATACTTATTTATCTAATTAGTTGCTTGATGCTTGTCTTTCTCACCAGATTACACATTTCATGAATGCAAGGAGTGTTTTTTCTTGCCCATTAGTGGATTCCGAGTCCCTGGAGCAGTATCTTTCACTGAGGAGTCTTCAATAATTCTTTGTTGAATGAACAAACAGGTAGATACAAATACATCCACAAATGAGCATTAGTATCTAGAGTTATTTAGCAACCATGTAAATTAGCCACAGGGGTGAACATTGCTGAATGGAGCCTATTAGTTCCCTTCATAATTTTCACTGATACTTTGATATCAAAATTTGAAACTATAAATATTATTAAATTTGACTTAACCTTGAAAGAAACCATAAGATGTTTAATATTTTAAATATCGTGAAATATTGACAAGTTTAAGGTGGATTGATAATGGCCCTCCAATATTAACGTATGTGGTAAGTTTTTAGAGAGATGTATGGGGAAATTCTCAGAATACAAGAAGGATAGAACCAACAGAAAAGAAAGCCAAGAACTGTTAACTCCTATACCAAAGCCCAAAGGTCATCAGTAGTAGTGAGTGTTTTCTAGGGGATCAAAATCGATATGAAAATATTTATAGTTATACAAAAAGCTTTGTTAGATAAACTTACAGAATCAGAAGTGGAAGAGGTAAAACGGCCATCTACACCCTGGAAAGCCACAGGATCTATGTAGTCACAAGTGTGATTCTTTGTTGAAAGGTGAAAGAGTCTGCACTAGAAGGCTAAAGAGACTGGAGGCCAACTTCCCAAGGCAATGACAAAGCTCAGAGTTCCTTTAAAAATGGAACCCCTCCTTCTTATTTCCCTTTTGATTCCCTCCAGGCTACAAGCCTATTAGGTGTCACCCATATCAAGGGTGAGTCTTTTTCCCTCTGTTTGCTAGGTACTCTGTCAATCACAAAGATACCCAAAACTTTACTAATCCACTAGGCAGTTCTTACCTCAAGTCAAAAAAGCTCAAATTATTTGATGCAAGATAGGACAACACATAGAAGAGGAGAACGTAGGCACAGGAAGTCATCCAAGTTGAGGTGAGGGAAGAATATTTTGGGATCAGAGGGATTCCTTGGGAAAATAGTGTCATCAAAAACAGGAAGGAGGTAAATGACAAAGAGGATTTGAGAATCATGCCAAGTGTCAGAGAAAAGGAAACCAGTGAAAGTGATTCTGAAAGTGCTAAAAGCTCAAATGGAAATCACCCATGTTTGGCACTGATATAACTTTCAGAGAGATGATAAACAGAAACTGACAATAAGACCAAACTGATGGTGGTACATGACTAAGAAGGGGAGAGTAATGGCAAGGAAGAGTAATGGCAGAGGAAGTTGTGGCCTTTGAAAGACAATTGTGTTTCAAATGTGTATAGTAATATTACAGAATGTCAAATCTGAAACTAATTGTTCTCTCTCTGCTCCTCATACTGAAGAAGCAAAATTCATTAAGCCTCCTAGAGACTTGCCTGAAACCACTCCTTTGTAGCTGCTGGTCCTAGTAAGTAACAGAATATCCTGTGTTAAATCCAAA
Source organism: Cuniculus paca (assembly GCA_004365215.1). Classification (NCBI taxonomy): domain Eukaryota; kingdom Metazoa; phylum Chordata; class Mammalia; order Rodentia; family Cuniculidae; genus Cuniculus; species Cuniculus paca. The sequence continues at coordinate 32,113 of RJWT010001313.1, read as the reverse complement.
CAAAAGCAGAACTCTTCTGGTCCTAACAAGTAGAAAATTCTGGCAGAAAGAATTCTAATGATGTCTCCCCAAGGTTCATCCTCCTGGTCATTCAATCAAACACTAATTTAGAACTTTTTTAGGGAGATTTTGTGCATAGAATTAAGGCTATTAACCAGCTGATTTTTTCACAAAGAGATTATCCTAGGTTATTTGGGTGAACCCAACATATTTACATCCCTTTAAAAGATAAACATGGAGACAGAAGATTTGCTCAGGGAGATGAGGGTGAAGGGAAATGTAAGTGAAACTCAAAACATTTATGTTGATTGAATGACCAGGAGAGAGGTGAGGACACACACCAAGGAGAGCAGGTGACCTCTAGAACCAGATAACAATATCCTTCTTTGCATTGGCCTAAGAAAGGTAGAATATCACAGAGATAACTCAGGCAATCTCTTATGCTCTAGGTGAAAGCACATTCTCTTTGGATCTTCTAGCCTGATCTTCAGTCACCTTTACCCTACTCCCACCTCATTAATGGTTCATAAATATGTACTACATGCCATGCATGTAATTAAGATCAGAGTGAATTCTGAGATTAGCATGTGTGTTGAGAGTCTCTCGGATAGCACAACAGTCTGTCAATCATACCTGTCAATCACACATAGATATTCAGGGGAGGCACTTGGGCTGAGGTGCATATCCTTAAATTCCAAAAGCCTAATTTATTAGAGCAGGGGGCTGTTGCTGCTTCTGTGTGCTGTGACCTGCATGTATGATTTTGCTTTTTTGTCACCCTACCACCACTTTTCTGTTGGTGTCATATTTTTCTTGGCACAGACTCATCCTAAGCACAACTTTCTATGATTTCCAATAAATGTACCTGCTTGCTACTTGCTACTCAGTGTACACTTGGCAATTTTTGTTTATTGCACATGAGAGCCTGGACTATACTTTCCCATTAAACAGCAACAGCTTGATTGGTTTTTAGTAATGAAGATGCAAGTGTACATAATATTGTAATTTTCTGTCTATTTCCTTTTATTGAATATTTTTAAATCACTTGACCTACACCCCCTAAATGAAAATGTGCTCAGATTGCCATATTTGCCTTGTTAAACCAACTGAGTAGGATACATACAGGCTTCTAATACCCTACTTTGTTTCCTCATCACCAAAGAGTGTGAGATGGGACTCCAGTGTCTAGCACAGGAGGTCAACCTGGGAATAATCCAGTTCACTGTGTCCCTCAATATCTGAGCTGGAGCGGGGGAGGAGTGTCTGCATTTGTATTATTTTTTCTTATTTTTTTTTAGCAGTGGCAAAGTCTCTTTGAGAAATTAAAAGTGAAGAGTGGGAGAGAAACTGACTCTTCAGAGTGCCTTGGGTTGAGTAAATAGAAAAAGAGTGCAAGATCAGAAAGAACACACTGCATCTGGGAAACAGTACAGGCTATCATGGAAAGTTATGATAGGCAGTCTTCACATTCTTAAATGTGAATAATTATTGGTCTCACTTTTATTATTGTTATTGTTAGTATTAACTCCAGCAGTGGTTTTGTATTATTGTGACTCTCTTTAATGCAATTCTGTTTCTGAGAATGCATTCTGCAGCTGGGTTCTCTTTATAAAATCACTTTTTTATTACACTGTGACAATTGAAAGAAATTTTTAAAGCATGTTTAGTGAGTGATGACTCCTCTAGCTTTCAAATTAAACTGAAAAACAGATCTTCATTGGCACAGTGCTTTATACTTCCTGTTTAATATATTAAATATTCCCAGGTAGTAGTAGTTTAGAACTTCACTTCACATCCAGTGTCATCTAGTTTACACAAAAAGCCTGTTAGGGCTATTTTTTAAAAGAGAAAACCAGGAAGATGGCAGAACAGTAAGCAGCAGAGTAATCAGACTCTCTGAGAGAAACAGTTCAGATGCTGAAATATAGCATCATGGGGAGGACAAGAGGGAAGAAAGTGGGCCCCCTGGACCCAGGAAGAATTGAAAATGTGAATTGAAGCCCACAGAGAGAGTAAAAACAAAAATTTAAATGAAGAAGAAGGTGGTAGCTGGCACACCTTAGCCTGGAGCTGGACTCACACAACAAGAGGAGCTGTTGGAGCCAGGGGACGCATGATCCCGATTACGGGTGGTGATCCCAGAGGTCACTGCAGAGAGGCATAGCAGTAGAGAAGAGTGGCAAACATGGAGGTCTTCACTGGCTGGCGGTGAATGCAGGGGACTCAGTACTCCCACAGGAGAGAGTGATTGGGTGGGAGCCATTCTGGAATTGGGCAGGATAAGCCCAGGGCCAGGACTGCTGCCAGCTTCATCCAGCTACTCAAGGATGGGTGCAGACTTGCAGAAGTTGCTTGGATTGAGTCCTGCTTCTGTGCATGTTCCAGAGAACATCACACATAGGTTCCCAGCCATCTTAGGTCTGCAGGCCTGGCCGGCTCTGCTCCATGTAAACTCCAAGGGCCCTTGTGGGCTGGTACCCAGCTCAGTCCAGAAGCATGGGCACCCACCACCAGATACCCCTAGCCAGCACTGGCTAGAAAAACCAAACAATCTCACTTCAGAGAAATTGTAGCCAATGCAGGAAGTGCCTGGGACCCCACTACCCATGTGTATGGAAGAACACAGGAATATGTCAAGACAAAGAAGGAAAAGGGAATCTCCAGCATCCAACTCAAGCACTGCAAGTCCAAGAGAGGCAAACACAGAAGAGACAGGGAGTCGCACACCTGAAATGTCTGAAGTGATGTCAACTGAAGTAAAGAAACAACTGCATGAGGCTATAAAAGAAATTAGAACAGAAACACTATCCCAGGTAAAAGAAGAAATGAAAAACATAATAAAAGAATTACTAAGCACCTCTAAAGAAGACACAGATTTAAAAAATAGAGGAGAATAGGAAAATGAGGGAAACCATGAATAAACAATATAAGAGAGATTTAGAATGCATGAAACAGATTCAAAGAGATAGCCAGGAAATTAAAAACACCATTGAAAGGTGCAAAACCACCTGAAACAAACTGAAGATAGACTTTCTAACCTTGAAGACAGGTTTGCAGCTTGTGATCACAAAAGGAAAGACATCTTAAAAATAACAAGGAACCAGGAAGTAACAATTCAACAGCTGCAAGACAACTCAGAGAAACATAACTTAAGAATTAAAGATGTGAGTGAAAAAGCAGGGGTCAATACAAGTGACATCAGGACTCTATTTACAGAAATAATTTCCCAAGCATGGCATAAGGAAGTGACATTAAAATAAGTGAGCCATATAGAACTCCAGCTAGCCTTAATCAAAACAAATCTACACCCAGACATATAATAATCAAGATCTGAGAAACTCAACTCAAGAACAGAATATTAAAAGCTGTTAGAGAAAAGAAACAGCTCACCTATAAAGGAAAACCCATCAGAATCATGGCAGACTTATCAACACAAA
>RJWT010001313.1:0-28576 GCA_004365215.1 Cuniculus paca | reverse complement strand
ACAGAATATTAAAAGCTGTTAGAGAAAAGAAACAGCTCACCTATAAAGGAAAACCCATCAGAATCATGGCAGACTTATCAACACAAACCACCAAGTCAAGAAGAGGCTGGAGTGAAGTATTGCAAGTCCTGAAAGAAAACAACTTCCAACCCAGACTGATGTACCCTACAAAACTTTCTTTCAAAATTAATGGAGAAACAAGATACTTTGATGACAAAGAACAACTCAAGGAATTCATGACCACCAAACCAACCCTAGAAAGAATACTAAAGGACATTCTAGAGATAGTTAAAAGGACCACGATCTCAGGAACAACAGCAGAGGTGGACCATCAAACGGGGGCAGTTGATTGAATGGAGGGGAAAAATAGGGAACCAGTGGCAGCAAAATAGCATGGCAGAGACAATGCAGTGCAAGACAGCCATAATTATTAATGTAGATGGCCTCGATGCACCAATAGAAAGAAACACAGGCAGAGTGGATCAGGAAACAGGATCCATCAATATGCTATATACAAAAAACAATTTAACAGAAAGAAAATTCATAGACTGAAAGTCAAAGGAAAGAGAACAATGCCCTATGTGACAGGGAGCCAGAAAAAAAAGTAGGGGTAGCTTACCCATGAACTGCAGAATGGATAAGAAAGAAAAGGCAACTTATGTGGAGGAAACATATTCAGCTATAAAAGAAGATAACCTCAAGGCTCTTGTAGTGGATTGAGGCAACTTGAGATCATGCTCATGGATGGAATGGTTCAGAGTCACATGGGTGACTTTTGTGTTGTCTCCCTAGTATAGCTAACTAAAGGCATTAGTAGGGTCCAAAATGTACAATACATATTGGGAAAGTCAAAGGGGAGAAATTATCTAAAAAGGGAAGGCAGTGGCCACTGTTAATCTATTATCATGATTTGAAACTCAGATTGTCTTCATTTTCTGATTAGTTGCATTTTATTCTGATTTGTTTAATTTTATAATACTTGATGGTATGAACAACTATTTCAAAAATAACAAAATATATAATTCCATGGATAAAAAAGATCTGGTACGTTTATAAAATGGAGTACTATTCAGCTATAAAAAAGGATCACATTGAGGCTTTTGTAGGTAAATGGATGCAACTTGAGATGGTACTCATAAGTGAAATAAATCAAATTCACATGTGTAAACACCACATTGTCTCCTTACTGTAAGAAACTGAAAGACTCAATAAGATACAAAATCTCCAATAAATATGGGGAAAAGGTTCTGAAGCCCAATAATGCTTTCATTCTTCAATTTGATTGGTTTAGGTCTATTTTCTACTATTTGATTGCAATATGTGAGAAGATATGAACAGCTTTTTTGAAGAAAACAAAGGACATAAGGTAGCCATTGTTGATTTCTTGTTGTCTGATTTCAAGACCTGTAATGCTTTCACTCTTTTGTCTTATCTGGTTTTGTGTTATTTTGTTTTGTTTGAGTTTATTGTGTGTGAATGTACGAACAACAATTTTGAAGAAAACTAGACACTAGGGTAGCCATCGTTAATCTCCTATTGTTATGTTTTGAAGACCTGTATCGCTTGCAGTGTTCTGTTCTGAAATGCTTTGTTGTGTTTAACTCTGCTCTGTTTTTTTGTTTTGTTTTATTCTCTTCAAAATAAAATTAAATATATATATATATAATTCCAGTCGTCGAGGATTTCCAATTATCTTGTTTCAAAACCCTGTATTGCTTTCATTGTTTTGTTTAGATTGATTTTACTCTATTCTAAAATTGTTTGGTTGTATTATGTTTGGTGGTTTGGTTGTATTATGTCTGAAGGTGTAGACAACTATTCTGAAGATAACAAGAAGCATTATGGTAAGCACTGCTGTTTTACTAGTATATTGAAGTTCTGTATTGCCTTCATTATTTTGCTTTGTTTTTTTTTTGTTCTGTTTTTTTACTGGTTTTATTCTGTTATACTTTGTTTGATTTTATTTATGCCTGATGGTATGGGGAGTTATATTGACAATAACACGAGGCACTATGGTAGCCATTATTGATTGCCTTTTACCCTGTTAAGAAGTCAAGTACCATGTTCATTGTTTTGTTGTGATTGACTCCATTCTCTTTTATTTTGTTTGGTTGTATTCCTTTCAAAAAAAATTTAAAAAAAGAGAAAACCAATTTATGTTATTAGATTATATATATTCGGTAACCTTTTTTCAACTATATGTTTTATTCAGTAACCTTTTTTCAACTGTGTGTTTGATTTATTTCACTTAAGATTATGGTCTTGAGGTGCATCTTAAAAATCCCTCCAGTTTATCCTTCTTCATGCCAGAGTAGTACTCCATTGTATGTAAATACAAGTACCACATTTTCTTTCTTTATTTATTTATCTATCTGTTGATGGGCATATATGGTGTTTCCAAGATTTAGCTATAATAAATTGTGCTGCTATAAATATGAGTATGCATGCATCACTGTGGTATTATGACTTTAATTCTTTTGTAAAGCTACCTAGGAGGGAAATAGCTGAGTCAAATGAAATTTCTAGTTTGAGTTTTTTGAGGAGTTCCATACTGATTTCACAGTGGTAGTACCAATTTTCTAACAATGGGGAACTGATTCCCCCTATACTCTTCCCAAAGTTTGTTATTGGTTGATTTCTTGATGATAGCAATTCTATCTGAAATGAGATGGAATCTCAGGTTGTTTTAATTTGTATTTCTTAATTGATCCACGATGTTGAGCACTTTTTTCTTGTATATTAGATATTTTTACTTCTTCATCTGAGATGTATCTATTCATTTCAGATGCCCATTTTTGTATTGGGTCTTCAAATTCGGTGAGCTAATTTTTTGAATTTTTTTTATATTCTAATATTAGTCCTCTGCCTGAGAAGTAGCTAATAAACAAATTTTTTTTTGCATTCTGCAGGTTTTGTCTTCACTTCCTTTACTGGGCAGAGGCCTTTTACTTTCATGTAACCCAATTTGTTGATTGTGTGTAATATTTCTTATGCAACCAGTGTTTTCTTCATAGTCTTTCCCCATACCTATGTCTTCAAGAGTTTTACCTATTCTATTTTCTAGCAGATTGTTTCTGTTTGAATACTTGGATATTTTATGTATTTTGGTTTTGATTTAGTGCATGGTGAGAAATATAGGGCCAAGTTCAATCTTCAACATGTGGAAAGCCAGTTTTTCCACCTCAATTTGAAGTTAATGTTCATTTTATTAATGACATATTAATATATTATTATTTGGAATAATGTTCACTTGATTATAAGGTAATGATAATGAGTGGCTCAACCTAATTTGTAAAGATATTGTAATGTAAATTAGAATATTAAATGTAGATTATGAGGTTAGTGAAGCTAGAGATAATAGAGCATATAATTGTGTGGATGTTTAAATGTGGTGATAGTTAGCAAAGGACAGGACCACGTTAAAAAGAGATTTTGACAAGGCTGCATACTAAAGTAAAGAAATGTGAGATTTTACTAATGTAGCATGTCATTGTCGAATAGAATGTGTCCTGTAACCTCATTGTATCAAAGTACAAAATTAAGGTATTGAATTGAGCTAATATAGCTCAGTGTCTATATAGTGTTTGTCTAGCATGCATAAGATCCTAGGTTTAATCATAACTACAGAAGAAGAAGGAGAAGGAGAAAAGAAGGAGAAGGAGGAGGAGGAAGAAGAAAACATACTTTATCAAAGAAAGATGTGGTATTTTACAAGAACAAAAAAGTAATGAAGGTTGAGTCCAAGAGAGGTTCTCTGATGCTTTATGTCTCTACCTGCCACTGGCACCTTTCCAGTTAACTTACCTCTGGTAAACTATAAAACTAAATAGGCACCCATGAGTGGATTTATTTGCCTAGGGACAAAGATCTGACTGATAAAGATGATAAAAATATAATTCTTTCTCTTTAGAGAAAATTCTTAAACTTTTATCCCTGAGTTCTTAAATTACAAAGATATCAGCTGTCTTATTAAGCAATTTCTCAAATTGGCCAAACCTTTCTAGTGTCCTTAATACTATCTCTATGGAGATAGAAATTTTACCACACTGCATTCAGAGGTAGGAAAAAAAATTAATTTATTCCAATATATAACTATATTAATCTTGCACATATCCACATACCAGATCATCTACAAAAATATTAATTTAAATTTTTTAAGTACAATTTTTTTAAAAGTCTTTTAGCTAAATTTTATCTCTTCAAGTAATACGATTAGTATCAGATTTCCCACCTTATTCCTCCTCCTCAAAAGTAGAGAATGGGTAAAGGAAACATATCAGTATGTGTATAGAATACAAGAGGGGTCAGCAGATGAAAGGATCTATGTGTCATGCTAAGAAACTGGAGCACTATTTTATGGACAGCAAGACGTCATTTCAGAAGCTTTGGCTTATGAGTTTGGGACAGACATTGCTCCTTGTTGAACTCATATATTTCCACATTATTTCCTCCTACACACCTTCCTCAGAGGAGTTTGAAAAGAATGAGCTATTCAGTCACTAACCAATCTCATAGATAAGGAGTTTTATGGTCCACTTCTAGTCATAAATTTCACAGTCAGGGACTTTCTCTTAAGATTTATCTTTCTAGAAAATGTAGAACAAAATTTATAAGATTTTGAAGCATGATGTCTTTGGAATAAGATGTGGAATTGTAGCTGTCATCTTATATCTACTGAAGTACAACCATGAGTGCAAAAACAGTGGTGAACAAAGCAATGCAGAAATGCTTGGCAGTATCACAGAAGCTCTGGGCTCCAGACAAATACTCACATGACAGGTAAATTATGTGTATTAATACTCAAGTTACCGTAGGTTTGTTTTCTTTTGTTTTATTTGCAATTGTGAGAAAATCCTTAAAAATAAATAGCATTCTCTCAAGTTTAGCCTTCTTCATGGCTCAGTGGTACTCTGATATATTAAAAAAAAAGTCTGTTTGATCCATTCATCCATTGATGGGTATTTGAGTTGTTTTCAAGCTTTAGCTATTACAAACTGTGCTGTAACAAACACAGGTGCTCATATAGAGCTGTGCTATGCTGTTTTTAATTCTTCTTGGGAAGATACACAGAAAGAGAATAGCTGGGTCAAATGGGGTCTCTAGTCCTAGGTTTTTGAGGAATCTCCACACAGATTTCACAGTGGCTGCACCAGTCTACCCTACCATCAACAGTAGAAAAGTGTTCCTTCCCCCAGACAACACTTTTGGCACTTGTTATTGATTGATTTCCTGATGGTAACCATTCTTTCTGGAGTGACATGGACTCTCAGTGTGGTTTTAATTTGCATCTCCTGAATGACCGGGGATGTAGAACACTTTTTCATGTATTTATTTGCCATTTGTGGTTCTTCTTCTGAGAAGTGTGTTTCAAGTTAGATGCCCATTTTTTTGGATTGAGTTTTTAAATTAGGGTATCTGATTTTTTTTTTTGAGCTCTTCATATATTGTAGATAGTAGTCCTTTGAGGAAGGTCTGGCAAAATACTTTTTCCACTTTGTGTGTTTTTGACTGTGTTGGTGACTTCCTTTGCTGTGTAAAAGCTTTTCAGTAGAATGAGATCCCAGTTGTTCTTTGCAGTATTTCCTGTGTGATCAGGGTTTTCTCATGAAATCTTTGTCTATACCTATGTCTTCAAGAGTCCTACCTATTCTCTTTTCCAGCAGATTTAGTGTTTCTGTTTTAATATTTAGGTCTTTGATCGATTTTGATTTTAGTTTAGTGAATGGTGATAGCCATGGGTCTAGTTTTAGTCTGTGGCATGTGGAAAGCCAGCTTTTCAAGCATCATTTATTAAAGAGGCTATCTTTCTTCCAGTGAACATATTTGGCCCTTTGTCAAAGATAAAGTGACTGAGCTTGGAGTTTTCTCTACATCTTCTAATCTGTTCCATTGATCCTTGGGTCTGTGTGCACCTTGAGACCATACTCTTAAGTGAAATAAATCAGACACACATGTACAAATATCACACTGTCTCCCTGGTGTAAGAAACTGAAAGAGTAAAGAAGGACCAAAATGCATAATAGATATTGTGAAATAGGAAGAAATTGTTCAAAAGAAAGAGTAACTAGGGAGGGAGAAGGGGAAAATAAGGAAGGGAAAAAGAAAAAATAATAAAAGAAGGATAAGAGAACAAATTTTTGTAAATAAGGAGGGCAGAGGGGTTAAGGGGAGAAGATGGGATTGGGGGAAAAAAGAATAAAGATGTATCATATACAGTTACAAATTCTCTATAATTAATATGGACATTATGTATACCTAAATAGTAACAATAAACAACAAATAAAATCATGCTGACAAGAGTGGAGATTTGAAAAGGGGTAAGAAAATAGTCAGAGAGACTATTTTGGGAGCCACAGCAAAAAATACAAGTAAAATTGAGAGACCAAAAAAGAGAAGGCAAGCACATACATGTTAAGAGGGCAAAATTCCTTTAACTTTGTTGACAGAAGAATATGGAACAGGCAATGAAGTTTTGGCTTGGAATACTGTGGTATAAGATATAGAAGTAGCAAATTGGAGCTGTGAAAAGGAATTTTGGTTTGAGAAATTCAGTTCATAAGGAGACACGATTGTTTGAAATGTAGTTGGCAGAGACAAGAGTAGGATGACATCAGCTTTAGAAGAATATTCCTGGGGGCAAGTCCATTGCCAATTGTCTGGCTTTCTAAGTCTTGCTTGTCACTACATGTGTGACTTTCACAGTCATGTTCAATCAAGTAAATTGACACTGATCAATAGCAAGCACTTAAAACCTAAAAGAAGAAGTTTGAACAAAGAAATTGCAAAAGGGAATAGCTGGATCAAGGGGGACCTCCAATCCTAGTTTTTTGAGGAATCTCTACACTGATTTCTACAGTGGTTGTACCAGTCTACACTCCCAACAGTAGAGAAGGGCTTCTTTTTCCCTATAGGTCCTCCAGCATTTTTCATTGGTTGATTTCTTGATGATAGTCATTCATGATAGGCTTGTATAGAACCTTCAAGTGGACATCAGTAAAAAACGTGGCATTGATTACACATGAAGAATGGTATCACAGAACAAGTAACCCTGTCCATTCTTTATAAATGTTAAGAATACTTACTTTTCAAATGCTTTGTAACTATCAGGTTAGTCTTTTCTTGAATGACAACTATTTAAGCATTCATCTCTTTACATTGTTAGCTTTTCTGCATACAGGACACAATAACTGTCATGCCCAAATTAAAGGAGGGGTTTAATTTGGCTCACAGTTTCAGTCCATGGTCAGCTGACTGAAAGGCAGGAGCATCATGTCAGAAGGAATGGTGGAGCAAAGCTGTTTAGTTCATTATGGTGAGGAAGCAGAGCAGAACAATGTCAGACAGGAAGGGGTAAGGGACCAAATATAGACCCCAAGTTCACACCTCCATGACCCATTGAGACACAACCAGAAGTGTTCTTTACTAATTACCTGGGCAGTTATCAAGACAATCAAGGTGACAATTCAGTTTAACTATAGCACATTATGAAATGATGCTATTTTTTTTTCAGAACCCAGGGCCTTCAAACGGAGCTACATCCCCTGCTCTTTCTTACTTTTTGAGATGGGTTCTCACTACTGTTAGGTTACCAGGGACAGATTTTATAAAAGAAATCTGTAGCTCATAGGACATTGTTAACAATTTTGATGTTGAAATGAGTTACTCAGTGAATAAAATGACTACTGGTACTTTGGTGACGGCTTGTTCTTATTTATATTTCTCAATTCATTCCTGAGATTGTAGCATTTTCTGTGTGCTTGTTCATTACAAACAGAGCTGAATCAGAGAAATATATAAAGTCCTTGAAGTTATCTGTGAACCTGTAGTCTCTGGGGATATTGAATTGATACTGACTTTAAAAGACTGAAGAGAAATTTAACAAGAATCTATTATATGACATGCTAGTTTTAAATCCAAGTTGTTTTGGACTTCTGTGCAGTGTGTCCTATTGCAAAAGAAAAGCACTCTGGACTGAGTTAGTTATCCACCTGAATTATCAACATGAGATTTTTCATACTCCCCCAGGCAATATTTCCACCGGTTATCTCATTTATTGAACCATTTTCTACCTGACTGTGTCTTGGGGTGATGGTAAAACAGTTGACTACATCCTGAAACACTCTGTCTTATCATCAATACTGACAGCCTCAAATACAAAGTAAATTTCATAGCTGCATGTAGTAAATCTTCTTTTGTGTTCCTTATCATGCAATTCTGCTATCCACAAAATGGTGAGGCATATACAAGCTGTATTGTTATGTAAAGATATTCACTATAATGACTTTCAGTCATCATGGTATTTCCATTTGATTGTGCATTTATGGTATGTTGGAAAGAGACTAAAGAAAACTGGAATACAAATATCTTGTTCAATTTTTATTATTAAAAACTACCACTCAATCCACCAAATGCTGTTTCTGAATTAACTGAGATTTTTCCCATTTAAACTAATTCAAATATTTTTCAACTCATGTCCTATGAGAATGTACTTTTTCTATGGCTCAGTAGCTCCAGATGGGCCCATATCAGCCCTCTAAAATGATTAATTCTACCATAGGGTATGGAGAATCAATTTTTAAAAAAATCGTTGAAAATGAATTTCTGCTTCCCAGAGGACCACACATCTTTGTTAGGAGAATGAACAGTGTATTCTGCACCTAGACAATTACCAAAAGAAAAGACCACCTGCCAGATGAGTCAAGCAGCCTGACACCAGCTGCTGGGTGCAGATGGGTATACAAAAGTAATGTGGCAGAATAAGAGTCTTTCTGAGATATCCAAGGGAAAGATAAGGAGTGATGAAGGAAAAGAATTTCTAAAAAGTTAGGTATAAGTCAGGTTGCTTATTGACTAGCAGAGCAAATCCCAAAAAGGAAGACTGCTGTCCTCTGTGGTTCTAAAGGAATTTCAGCAGGAAACATGAGAAGACAAAGCATTATTAGTGTTGCCTGGCCCTAGGTATTCATTGGGTACCCCCACATGGAATCCAGTTTCCATCAACCTTTCTGTTTCTCTAAGTGAAGAAGGCAATGGATCAAAAACTTTCTACCTTTTATGGATCCTTCCACCAGTAAAAGCAAACAGATTGACAATTAACTTGAAAATAATCCCAATAGTTGCAGTGCAATCTTCCATAAAACACTTTTCCCTGATTGTCCCTTTAAAAAACCAGATGGAGGAAAACTATGCTATATGCCTGAAGCAGACTGTAAAATTTTTATATATCAACAGAAAAGACTGCCGAGAGTTCACATTGGTCATATGGGGCAGCAATCGATACAGAGACCCAGAATGAATACAATATTTGAAGGTCTTAAAATCTTAGTTGGAAAAGCAATTTCCCCTTAGCCAAAGAAAAACTGGTGTCCTATTTTTTATTTCCAAATGTATCTAACAAATACTGTCAAGCAGCCAGACTAGTTTAAAAAAAAAAGTCATTGAGCTCCTCAATAAATGTTTAGAAGTCCGCTGAGACAGGAACTAAGGAACCAGACAAACCAAAATATCTACTTTATTTTATTTCTAACCCCTACATATCTAAGCCATATAACACTTTGTAGGTTAAGTGGCTTAAAATTTATTGTTACCTAGTTCCAAATAAATCTGTTCTTGTGATGCCTTTTGTTCTTACTTTGCTATTTTCCAGAAAAATGCATTTCTATTTTTGGTTTTAAGAGGATTGCTATACATAGAATAGAAGATGAATAGCTGTACTTCATATCTGAGCCAAGTTTGAGGCAAAAGGAGGAAATGTCAGCTTTATTGCATTTTTGTTACCACTCATCTGCTTTATCCCTCCTATTTTTGACATAAAATGGAATCATTTAATGTTTGCTTGAAAGTTACTGCTAGAGTTTCCAGTGAAACCAGTATCAATGTGAAAAGCAGGAGCATAAAGCAACAAGTAAAGAGACGTTTTTATTTTTTCTCTCACCTCTTTAATGTTGAACACTATAGTTTTTGCCAATCATTAACCTAAGAGATAGTTCAACAGTCTTCACTTATTTCTGCTTTAAACAGTGATTTGTTCCTCAGGCATTAAGTAAACATTAAAATAATTTGCTATTGCTTCTTAGGCATGGGTCAGCTAATTCACTAAAATGTACCCACAAAAGGTATTTAGCCTTTTATTTTGAACCCCAGATTATTCTGAACAACTACAGATACTAGGGCATTTTATTTATTTATTTATTTATTTATTTTTGTGCCAAAAATCAAACTCAGGACCTTGCACTTGCCAGGCATATGCTGTGCCTCTGAGCTATATCCCTAGTCCTGGAGCATTTCTTGTAGCCCCTGAAATCAGGAAGTCTATATAGTTTCTCCATTAAAGCATAGGGAAGTGATCATGAGTAGAGATGACTTCAGCACCTCTGCCCCACACTTCTCTCAGTCCCCACCAAGCTGTCGCACTCAAGTTTATAAATTATGTTCATGTTGCCAAAGTCAGTGTCATATCTTTATCCCTGCAATACGCCCATCCATGCTTATATAATTCCACCCCAAGGAAAATCTATTATCAAACTATGTGGACATAGTCAAAGTGACAATGAGGTCATATTGAAAACTCTGGAATATACAAAAAGAAAAAAGATAAATGAGTCAGGTTTTTTTATTATTAAAACAGTAGATAATACAAGAGCACCACAGTCCAACTTCAGCAGATACCTTTGGCAGGTTTTTGGTCTGAATGTGTGTGGCCTCACCCCACCAACCCTACCCACCCCTCTAGCTCTGTATATTCAGCATTCGGTGAGTGATTTTCCTGTGTTCACTGGAAAATCTGACATTCAAATGACACAAATTGTTAGAATCTATACTTCTTGACAAGGTGCTCTGCACATGTGAAAAAACTAAAGGAAAATTCCCCATGAATTACTGTTTACCTTGGTCTGTTGAAAAAGTAGAAAAAGAAATGATGGGAAAATGTGATGTTTTAAACAGGATGGCAATAGGATGACCAGGAAAATCATCCAGAAAGAGACCAATGCCTCCCCATGAACCAAATGCAATCAGTCAGAAGGCTGGGGTCTAAGGATGGAGTTTTGCTTTGAAGCATTGGAAGGAAATAGGCAGGAAAGAGGGATCTTTTCAAATGTATTTTGAATATCTTCCATTGTATTCTAGGAGTTACTGTAGCCAACTTCTTTTCCAAAGAACTAAATCATCTGCTGACTGGGCAGCAGAGACTTACAATCAATATCTATCTCTATTATATACGTTTTAGTATAATGGAATTCTTTGTATCATCATAAGAATGGCAAAGCTGGCATGGACTGTAGCTAGACCTTAGAAAAGGCTTTATTGCAATAAATTGAATACTATAATAGTGTTTAGTAGATTGGTATCTGTGGGTCTCATCATACTTAGGAACCAGCACTTTTCCATAACTATTTTTTCCTTCCACTTTGGAACACTCTCATCCCTTTCATCACTTGGCTGGTATCAAGCAGATTTTCAAAATTACTGTTTACAATACCCATATCTTATTTAGCTCCATGGCATAAGCACTTGCCTGGCAAGCTAGAGGTTCCAAGTTCAATCCCTGGTGCCACAAAAAGAAAAAAAGAAAAGAAAAGAAAAAAAAATCCATATCTTCAGAGTTGTCTTTATAGTTTTTTTTTCAAAGAGGATTTTGAAATAATACCATGCACAGAGTAAAAATGTGAACAACTATCTTTCAAAATTTAACAATAAGTGTCCATTTGATCTTTATTTCATTGTCTATGGATCATCACCTGATTTATTTAGGCTGAAATAAAATAAGCATAAGAATATGTATGCTGAAAAACTTCAAACTTACCCCTGAAAATTTATCTTTGAAAATGGAAGAGTTGTCACCATCTCCAGTGAATGTCTTCAGTCATATCTTGACAAATATTTGTGGCCGGTGACCAAGATCAATACAATTTATAAAATCAACTCCATTTTCCTCTGTTTCAGGATTACTAAACATAAAGCTAAAGTATACCTAAAGTAACTATGAAAAGCTAACAATATAATTCTAGGACTGTGGAATTCATTAGAGAGTGTTAAAAGACTATCAAAGAAGGAAAGTTTTTTGATGTTTTTTAATAAATTTTTTAAGGAAAGCATTCTGTTTTAAAAGGTACAAAACCCACTCATTTACATGTTAATTACTTTTCAGAAAAAAACTTCTGGGTTTATAGGATAAAACTATTTTCCTCTAAGAGTACTGGGAGGATACTTGGTTTTTAAACTTCCATTTTTTTCCAGCCATAAAAGGAAGCAGTTATGTAGTGCTGCCCAATAAATTGATTGTATTATATTAAATAATGTATGCAAAACAATTATAGAAGCACTTTGCATGTGGTAAGTAATTATCACTAGAATGTAAATTAATGGAGGGATGTCAAGCTACTGAAGTCATGAGAGTTGTGCCCTGGAACTACATTCTTTTCTATCACTTTCTAAAGTATTTTGTCAGTGAAATATAGAATAATGTTCACTAAACATCTTTTGAACGCAAAGTGAAAACATACTTAATCCATGGAGGATTAAGTTGAATAAATATTCAAAGTTTTTAATACTAAGGCAGGGGATCTAGCTCAGTGGCCTAAGCTCCTGCCTGGCAAACAAGAGGTCATGAGTTCAATCCCCAGTGTGGCAAAAAAAAAAAAAGTTTTTAAAAATACTTGAATGACATACAAAAAAGTGTGAGGATAAAATTTAAGGAAAAATAATTGTAAAATCTTAGACATTTGTTCAGAAAAGTTCAAGATACAAATGCAAGCCAGAAGAAAATTTCCTTAATTCAAATGAAAATTAGGGGGTTTGGTTACTGATATATCTATATAGAACCACAGCTCAAGTTTGGTTACTTATAATTGCTTTAAGTTTTAAAGGTCAGAAGTCCTAATACTGGAGAAGAAGAGTGCCCAATTGATTAACTGATTTGACAAAGATGTTTTTTAATAAAAAAATTAACAGACTAGAAAATATTCAACTTGAAAAGCAGAATGCAAACAAATCAATATGACTTCTGAAAAATTTTTTAAAACAAGTGGATATTGATGTAGCTTCTATTAAGTAAGAAGATAAAACCAGAATCAAACTGTGAAAGTTAAAGAAACCAGGTATTGGGTTGGGAATTTAGCTCAGTGACAAAGCACCTGCCTGGCAAGCATAACGTCATGAGTTCAATCCCCAGTACTGAAAAAAAAAAACAAAAAACCAGGTATTATGTAACTGAAAGGTACAAGTATGTGACTGAAAGGTCCAATTGAAGAAAAAGAATTAGCATTGTCTGCCTGTGTATCAGAGTTGACCAGCTCAAAGATGAGATGTCCACTATAGTATAGAGGATTTTACAAAAAAAATGTTGACCTGAGGTAAAAATTTGAGAACAATTATTTCTAGCTGTCAATACTGCTGGAACCCAAGGTGCTGAGACTCAGCTATCTGCTCATTTTACTGAGCTTATCTATTGAGAAAGTTTTTTCAAATGTATGGTAAAAAAGAAATATTTAATGGCCGAAAAGGCAGCCTACAATTAGCTGAAATTTGAGGAAAACATTGTTTTTTGAGTTAGATACAGATGAAAATGTCTTCCATATCTGAAGAGAATTTAAAAAAACCCTATAATTATAGATTTTATAAAGATACTCCACTATAAATTTTAATACTTAAAGTCCTTTAGAATGCTGGTCAATAAAGTAGCTATGTCTTTGGAGATTGATATATTATCAAGTATAATCAAATATGCTAACATTTTTCATGAAAAAGGGACAAATTTAATTTTGAGTGACATGGCATTTTGCTTTCACTTGTTTTAAAGAACAATTTGCTTCCCATATTAGGGATCTCTAGAGGAACAGAACCAATAGAATTGTATATTTATAATAGGGGATTAATTAGATGGGCTTACATAGTGAAAGGCTAAATAGTTCCACAATGGTCATCTGGATGCTAGAGAGCCACAGGATCTGGCTCTGTTATAGTAATGGAAATGAAGATTATCTCATTTAGTAGTTAGACTCCTCAGTCTCTTCACCAAGTTACCACAGCACTATGAAGCATAAATCTCTCTCATTCTATTACCTAAGCACTGCAAAGGCTCCCTGTTGAGATTAAAATCAACCCCAAACTTTTGTTTTGCTTTGGTTTGGTTCGGTGTTTTTGCAGAATATATTTATTGAGAGAAAGAAAGCTTCTGTCTGAGAGGCAGAAGGGGTCCCGAGTGGGTTGTCCCCAAACTTTTTTTATGGGATGGAAAATATTTTTATTAACTTTATTGGTACAATTTAGATGTACATAATGATCATATTCATCTTAGATAGTTTGTGCCTGCATATGATACATTCTTATTCTTTTTATCGTAAACCCCTCCCTTCCCTTCAACCCCACTACCCCACCCTATTTACAAAACTTTGTTTCCATTTCAGCCTTTTTAAAATGTCTTTTCCTTTTCTATTTCTTCCTTTCCCCCTTCTGCCTCCCTATTTCCTCTTTCCTACTGAACAATTTCTTCCTATTTTATAATATCTATTGTATATTTTGGTCCTTAATTCCTCTCTGTTTCTCACACCAGGGAGACAATGTGGTGTTTACACATGTATGTTCAATTTATTTCACTTAAGAAAATGATTTCAAGGTGCATCTATTTATCTAGAAATGTCTCCAGTTTATCCTTCTTTATACCTAAGTAGTACACCATTAAATTTTTTAAAAACACATCTTTTCCTATCCATTCTTCAGTTGATGGACATTTGGGTTGTTTCCAATATTTATGTATCACAAACTGTGCTGCTATAAACATGGGTGCACATATATCACTGTGGTATGATGTTTTTAATTCTTCTGGGAAAATACCTAGAAGGGGAAGAGCTGAGTCAAGTGGAACCTCTAATCCTAGTTTTTTGAGGAATGTCCGCACTGATTTCCACAGTGGTTACACCACTCTACACTCCTGCCAACAGTGGAGAAGTGTTTCTTGTTCCCCACAGCCCCACCAGCATTTGTTATTGGTTGATTTCTTCATGATAGCCAAAAAAAGAAGAATGAGAATATATCATACGCAGGCATTCTGGAATGAAATGGAATTTCAGCATTGTTTTAATTTGCAACCAGTGATGTTGAACATTTTTTCATATGTCTGTTTGCAGTTTCTACTTCTTCATCTGAGAAGTGTGCATTCATCTCAAATGACCGTTTTTGGATTGGGTCTTTAAATTTGAGGCATCAGATTTTTTTTTCAATTCCTTATATGTTCTAGATATAAGTCGTTTGTCCAAAGGCTAAAATTTTTTCCACTCTGTGAGTTATCTTTACATTCTGTTGGTGAGTTCTTTAGCTGTGCAAGTGGTTTTAATACGATGATATCCCAGTTGTTGATTCTTTGTAGTATTTCCCATGTGATCTTGGTTTTGCTCATGAAATCTATGTCTACACCTGTCTCTAATAGATGGTGCGGGAAAAACTGGCATTCCACATGCTGAAGACTCAAACAGATCCATGTCTATTACCATGCACTGAACTAAAATCAAAATGGAACAAATATCTAAATATTAAAGCAGAAACACAGCATCTGCTAGGAGAGAGAAAATAGGCACAACTCTTGAAGACATAGGTGTGGCCAAACTTCTTTTTAAGACGTAGGAGCTTTCATTTAACACAGATTCACCCATCTGCCTCACTTGGCATTCACTCCACTCTCCTCTTGCTCACGGGGTTCCAGTGACACTGACCCCACCCTGTGGAGCCCTTCCCAGTGCCCAAAGTACTCTCAGTCTGTGGAGCTTCTCCTTCTCATCTTTAGTTTGCAGTTTCAATGTCACTTGAAAGTAACTCTCCCAAAGGAAGCATCAGAAACTAGTCCTGCTCCTTCCCTGTGATTTGTTTTCTTAGCTCCTTGTTTGATGCTAAATGGTCATTAACCCTATTCTTATTGTTTTCTCATAGATTTTTCTTTCTTCAACCCAGCCAGTGAGTCACAGGACAGCAAGGTAGTTGGAGAACATATAATTCCCAGTAGGCAGGGTGTACATTCCTTTCCAACTTGAAGAAGCTATAAAAGACAGACACCTCCACTCAGCATCCCATAAAAAAATTATGAGGATTTGTGTCTCTCAGGGGAAACGAGACAGGAGTTTGGGGCATGGCAATGCTGACTGGGGAAGCAGGTGTGACCTGTTAATTGCAGGACCCCAGAACACATGTGCAGAATAGTTCCCAATGTCCTGTACATGAACATATGAGAACTCAAGCAGATTTTCAATAGCATGGTCTAGACGTGACATCAGACAGAAGCATGGGATCCCAGCACAGCCTCTCAGTATCTATATAGAGTAATTCTCAAGGGGTTCCTCATGATTTGGTCAGTATAAAAGGACACAGACACCAAGAAGAGCTTGTTTTTTGTTTGTTTGTTCCTTTGGTAGTGCTTTAATTTATTGCTTTGTATTTATTTTATCTGTGTTTGCTGATGGAATCTAAGCTGTAAATAGAAATGAATATTGTTGCTTTTGCTCACCATTGTATCTTCACATGAAGAATAGTACTTGGCATGTGATAAGAGCTCACTAAGTACTTATTTGACAATTGGAAGAAAAATTCAAGCAATTAAGCCTACACCTACAAATCCTACAAAATTTCACTTGCTAAGCCAAGTCCAGTACATCTCTCATCTGTATTATTTCAATTTCCTCCTAATTTTCCTCTCCTACTTTTTTCTCTATATGCTCATTTTAATATAGTCCTACTAAAGACCTTTTTGAACCACGTACTTTTAGCCCTATATTGCAGATGAGGAAACTGAGGCACACAAAAATTAAGGTCTTGACTCACAGACACATCCATGACTTCACCTATGCCTGTATCTCCAGCCTCATTTAATACAACTATATAAACTGAGTCTTTATTTCATGAGAGTTTACCTACAAACTATCAAATGTTTGAATCAGAGGCATACTGTCATAGGAATGATTCTCGCTTTTCACACAAGACTAGGTGATACTTCACCTTAGTTCCTGCTCTGTATGTCTTTCCCTAGACCTGCTATGCTGCCTCCTAATTCTCCCTGTGAACATATAAACACTATCTTTTGGAATCCTGTGGCAATCACTCATCTATGATTTTATCTCACACCATCCCAATCCACTACACACTTACTAATCTCACTGCTGATAATAGCCATTTGATAAATGCACTGTCACTTTCTAGCTCTTTTTGGCTCCTTAAATTAGCTACCTTTTCTTGTACATTGACTCATCTTCTGAAAATAATACAAATGCCTGAAGAGCAGTGTTCATGTCTCACCCTTTTTGCTTTGCCTGTATAGCCGTTAGCATATGATTTGTATGGACATCTTCTAGGTGCCTAATTCGTTCTATGTTTTGATTTTTCATTTGAGCTTCTCACTTATATGACCATTTTCAGCAAAGAGTTGGAAAATATCAGGCATTGAATCCTCAAATACCTCGTTAATTACCACGAATCATGGTACCTCCATCTCATATCTAAAAGAACTAGTATTTTACTTACACACTACAGCTAAGAAAAAAATCTCAGCTTTTTTGCCCAGAATTATTACCACACAAGTTCCATCATCAGAAAGATAAAAAATATTCATGACACATCATCCTGTACATGTCTGCCATGCTTCTGATAACCCCACTTTGCAGAGTCTGTTTCTATGGTAATTTAAAACTTATCTAATGCAACAGCGAGCCAAAACACTGAAACACCCAGGATTTGGAGGTAAATTTATTTCCTTCAATTGGCACTGATCGGGATCATTCCCAGAATATCAGGTCCTGATCTCTGGTGGTCTAGGGCTTATATGGAATAAGCAAGCAGAAAACACAGAGGCAGAATGGCTGTTCAATTGGAGATTGGTTTATATGATGTGCATCACAGTGACCAGCTGCATATCACAATGGCCATCTGTTTCTAAGAGACAGAAGCAACCAGAACTGAAACAGGAACTATTACTTGGGCAACTAAGAAACTGAAGTATACTGACTTGGGGGGGGGTGCATTTTATGTTATACTAACAATATCCTTTCATTGTTTTCATGAACATTTGTTAAGTTTTTGAAAATCATATACACTTTGATTTCAAAAGTGATTCAATTTATTGTGTGAATATTAAGAAAATAATCATAAAACTATGTAACATGAAAATACTTTATAAAATTAAGAGGAGGGAAAATGTGGATTCAGATCTGTGCTAAGATGACAAGTATGGAACTTGTGAAAAGTGCTCTTGAGTAACCTATACAAAAATTATTGTTGTTCTTAATAAGATCATGTTCTCTGCAGGTGTCTACCCTTCTCTATAGGCCAGGTCTTAGCCCCTACAGGTAAAAAATGCCATGAATTGGAAAGTTTATAAACTACAGACATTTATTTCTCATAGTTGGTGAGATTGGAAGTTCAAGATCAAGGTACTGATAGATTTAGTATCTGGTGACGGGTCATTGCCTAGTTCATAGAAAACTGTCCTTTCGCTCTAATCTCAATGGTGGAAAGTCTTTGTACTTTTTTATAAGGGTATGAATCCTCTTCTTGGGGGGAGGGTTCTGCCTCTGTGACCTAATCATCTTTCAAAGGCCCCACCTCCTAATGTCATCAGTTGGGAGTTAAGATTTCAATATATGAATA
Source organism: Cuniculus paca (assembly GCA_004365215.1). Lineage (NCBI taxonomy): Eukaryota > Metazoa > Chordata > Mammalia > Rodentia > Cuniculidae > Cuniculus > Cuniculus paca. Next base: position 9,952 of record RJWT010001313.1, on the reverse strand, counting down.
TGGGGTGCAAACAGATTTTTCAGAAAATAGCACTACATGTTCAGGAGTCTAGGCCAAGATGATTCCCAGCTTATTGCATGGGTCACTATTAACCTAAACCCAAAGGCTTTGGAGGTAACAATGTTTAACTCCCTACCTATTTTCTTTCCAGCCCTGCCTACCTACAAATTTGCTGTGCAGTTCTAGTATTTTAGAGGCCTTTTTAAAATTCTCAGGTGATTCCAAGGTAGCACAAAGATTTAGGAACCATTAGTGTTTGAGCTTTAGTCACCTGGAGTGCTTATTAAAAGAGTGCTGGACCCTACTCCCAGAGTTTTTGATTTAGAAATCTTACAGTGGAGACTAAGAATTTTATTCCTAGCAAGTTTATAGGTGATTACAATAAAACCAGTTTAGGGCTTCACTTTGTTGTTTTTTTGTTTTGTTTTGTTTTTTGTTTTTTGAGCCAGGGTCTCACTATGCCATTCAGGCTGGCCTTGAGCTCACTTTGTAGCCCAGGCTGGTCTCGAACTCACAACAATCCTCCTGCCTCAGCCTCCCGAATGCTGGAATTACAGGTGTGTGCCACCACACCCGGCTAGGGCTTCACTTTGATAGTTCTTAGGTTTTGAGAAAAATCTCCTCTGTATAAATGATTCTTATGTAATGTCTGGAACAGTGATAATTTGGGTACCAGTCTGTAAGTAGTATCAACATACAGAAGATGGTGGTGTCAAGAGCTTTTCAGAAAAGGGAAGAGGTATCCTAAATGACTGTACCCACCTCACCTTCATACTTACTATGGGAGCTAAAGAGACCTCCTCTTCCTTCAGGTCATTAGAGATTAGGCTTTTACTGTTTTCTGTGAAGATAAGATAGAAGTAGTTGTGTTTCAAATGATAAAAATGTGACTATTCTTTGCACCATGCAACATTTTATGCACTAAATATTACAAAATTATTTGCTTGAATAAATCTGTACTACAAAACAAAAGAGAAGGAATATGATTATTTTTACCCACTTATTCCGTTTCCATAACAATTTACCACTTTTTCTTTGTGATGTTTTTATTTTCCAAAATACTTTCTACTGAATACCTCAGGCAGAGTCAAGATGCCAAATTCAAGATGATTCTGTTCAATTTAAAAATAACTACAGAGGAGGCCAGGAATATAGCTCAGCAGCACAGTGCCTACCTGGCAAGCAGGAGGTCGTGAGTTTGATTCCAAGTACCCTGGACCCGCAAAACAAGACTACAGAAATGCCTCCAGGTGAAAGGCTATTTAAATAAATATATCAGGCTCATGTCAAGAAGTGTACAGCAGCTTGCTACAGTAACAGACAAATTGGAAGAGTCAGTACTTATAAATTATAAACTATTTCCTTGAACTTCCTCCTGCCTTTGTCTGGTCTCTGCCAAAGAAGTACTCCTTTTTGCCCCTAGCCCTTCGAGTGACTGAGCAAAACAAAAATGCTGTCTTGTGCATGCGAATTATCTGAGCTCACATCTGTTAAAAATTAGGATTTTTATTAGAATTTCAAATCGGAAAAGAGTGAGTCTGACTTTCAAGGTCACCTATCTAGCAAGGAATAAGATTCTGAATTTTACCAACAATATAGATTTTTCTGCACTCAAGGAACTTATGAAGTAATCATAATCTCATATCTACTACCTCCAAATAACTATGAAATTCCATAGAAGGCCTGTTTAAGAATAGCCTAAATTTCACATAAGTGGTTCATAAATTGCAAACTTCCAATTGTTTTAAATTGAGTTGAAACTCAAAGTTATGCAGACTGACCATACGGTCTGGTTCCTATAGAACTGTTCTTACTGAGTGAACTGTGCTTCATAATGATGTCAGTTACGCACGTATGCTGAAAGAAACAAACCTGAGATATTCCCTTTTGTCTTACTGAGGACACATTACTAACCACTTATTAAATTGCACAGAATGGTCTTTATGAAAGCATAGCAAACATTCTCTAGGAAAGAACATCAAGAGTAGTTTTCCTTCTTTTGTGTTTTTATCATATGCTCAAAAAATGTATACTTTTACGTTTGTCTTTCTGCATCAGCTGCTAATAGACTCAAGCCAACCTGTGATCCAATAGAGAATATAGGAAACCATAGCATGCATTTTGTGTACTTACCTCATTCCTGGTTTCATTTTACATCTCAATGCTATTTTACTTTTTTCTGATTTACTTTATTTTTCACCTGATTTTAGTTTTGTTTTGCATATTTGTAAGTTGTTACATAACCCTTTGCAATAAAAGGCAATGCAAAATTACTAACACCCAGATCTTAGAGTATTCAGACACTTGCCTGTGAGAAATTCATATGGATATAAACACATAAGAAAGTCATCCTTATTATAAGGATAATTCAGTATCCAGGCAAAGGCACACACACACACACACACACACACACACACACTCCGGCATACAATTTAAAGCAGTTCTTGAATATTGGCAACCAACAAATCAAGAATGCATTTACAGCTCAAGCAAGAGACACAACCCACAAGAATATAAGGCACCCATGTAAGAATCAAAGCAATGAGTCCAAGAAACTAATAGAAGTGAGCATCACTGAGATGAATATATTTTCCCAGGCCAAGATTTATTTTGGCAGTAAAGATCAGTCCCCAAGGGCAGCAGTAAGAATAATCATCTGAAAAGAATAAAGGTAAAAGACTAAAAAGATAACAGTTAATTCCAGTAGGTAAACTGTCAAAAGAGGAAATGTGAGACTTTGTAGTGAGCACTGACTTAAAGCTAATGAAGTGTTTTGATTTAGAAGGATACTTATTTTGAGTCCTTATATTTCCTCAGAAGTTTTGCCTTACTTTTTTCTGTCAATAAGCAGCATACTCTAGAATCAGAGTACACACTTTCCTGGAGAAACACTGACAAAGAATAGCCAACGTCTTTCAGTGCTAATTCCCAGAATACGTGTTCTGTCATCTATCTCCCAGAAGCCAGTGAGGCTGAGGATGGAGATGAGCCCAAAGATGAACAGAAGTGTACATTTGTGACCAGGAGGCTGTGTCTAGGGTTTCACCTTTGACAACAGTAATGATAAACGGGTTTCCGAGAGTGATAATCTACAAGTTCTGGAAAAAATGAGAATAAATAGAATATCAAATGGGTATTAAAATATTGTTTGCTGGCAAATTACATTGAATAGCACAGATTTGACTAGCAATCTAAATAAGACTTCTCTCTTTTCTCTCAAAGATAAATCTAGTTGCTCCAGGCTAAGCCATAAGATCAGCGCTTGAGTCAGGGCTGTCTTCACTGCCACTTAGACAGGAGTGACTAAAGGAGATACAAAAGTGAACAGAAGCCATTCACCAAAATTTCCTCCTGGATAAAAGTTTCTATATGACAGACCAATAGACAAATGGAAAAAATGAGAGACTGGTGCTTCCCCACTTTTTATCACCTTTTGTTCTCTTGAGTATTTGCCTTGCCAATAAACCTGTGGTTAATCAGACTGTGGCTGACCCTCCAGGGGACAAGAGTCATTTGTCAGTGCAGTCCTGTCTTTGCCTACAGATGTGGCTATTTTTTTCATATACCTCTTTAATTATCTTCTCAGACTAATGGTAGCATTTCTAGTTTCTGTCCCAATAAAAACTTGTAAATGAGTTGGAACTTTTAAATTATTTCCATGACCATGTTTTACCGAAAGCTAAACATTTACCTTCTATTCTATTTCCCATCTCAAACTAGGCTCATTCATATTATCTAGATAGCACAATGGTTTCAAAAAGCCTGAATGAAAAGGAAAAATAATGAGTTAACATAGGCCTCCAATCTGAACAATATAAACTTCTCTATTAAAATTTCTAGATGCAAGTTAAATGTATTAGAAACCAAGGAAACAAAAGTCCAAAATTCTTCTACTTCAAATGTCTTATTCAACTCAACTCCAGAAAAATTTCAGTCCAGTCCAGTCTTTGTATAATTAGGGTTCATTCAGCAACAGAATTTGGGCTTTTTATTGGAATGCATGGAGCTCCTGCAATGTCATTTAGAGTTAGTGACTGTCAAGCGAAGACTGCATAGTAGCAGAGAAGCAGGATCGTCAGAGGAAACACTACAACAATGTCTCCAGGCTCAGGGAGATGTAATGTATTTTTGCTAGGCATCCAAGTCCAGTCTGTGAACTAAAGTGAATACAGAGAAATCTCACAAAAATAGACTGGTGCTGCGGTGTGGGCCATGGTGGAGAAATTCTTCCAGTGCTTTTTCAGGCATTTAAAAATATTGTGATCTTCTTATAAAATTTGAAAACCTATATGTGGTTATACTCTTAGCCATAAGGTCATTCTCAAGACTGTCCTCTTCCCTATATCACATTTTAAAAGTCTGGATTTCCATTTCTCTTTAGAGTCCTTCCTTTCTGAGTTGTGCTGTGCACAGGAACTGCCCAGGAACCTGAGACGTCAAACATGGCTTCCCTCTGTCCTGTTTTTTGCTTTTGCATCTGCACTTTGTCACCTATCACAAAGTCTCAAGACTTTTTTTTCTGAACCCTAGCGACAGCCGCCAGTGTCTCTGGCTCTTGAGTGTCCTAGGGCTATGAAACCTGCTTCTTGAGGCAGATTGCTTCTCCATCCCCACACCTGCTTCATCAAGACCATCAGCAGTCTCCTACCTAAAGTGTGTCCTGATGTTTTTAAAGATTATGCTTTTGAGGGCTGCATGTGAACTGAGGGATTTTCTAATATATAGTGTTCAAAAGTCTTGAAATTCTCAGGTTTTCAATTTTCCATGATTCTAGAACATCCATTTCATCACATCTTTCTTGCTACCAGTAGAAATATTTCTAGCACTCCATTTTCTTGTGGTGTGCCCCATAGATTTGATGTTTGAGGTGGGTTTGTCACTTCAATCTGCTTCTTTTGATCCTTTTTCTTTTCTGCACATAAATGTAACATATTTTCTAGATTTTTAGCATCTGTTTTCTCTTTGTTTGGGGTCTAAGCCTTTATTTATCTTATATTCCTGAAATTCTTTCTGGAAGACTGCACACATTCCCCTGGCCCCATCAATAGTGAAAGAACAAAGACATGGACTCCATTGAATGCAAATGTAATAAAATATTCAATATGACTTCTCCTGGTGTTAGGGAACTTTGGCAAGGATCCTAACAGTCTAGAAAAGCAATGTCAATGACTCCCAAAATGAAGGTACTAGATAACCTATGCTGAGAAGCTCAGACAAAAGAAAAGTGATTCCGTCAGCATTAATGCTTGCCCATTTCCAGCTCTTATGGGAGTTAGAGAAGTCAGGGAAGTGGGAGAATTTGTCATATGTGCCCTAGCATTTGAGGAGTTAGAAACCGATACTGGCTAATAGAAAACTAAGAGGAATTTATCAAACCACCTGCCTAACACTAAGGAGAAACAAAGATTTTCTAGGAGAAGGGAGTAAGGGGGGGAAATGCCTGGATGGCTCATGGTCCCAGAGACCAATGATGTGAAATTAACAATTATTTATTTTCAAAGGTATCTTCTTTTTCCTAGAAGGAGGAAGAGAGTCAACTATAATGGTTAGTTTTATATTTCAACTTGACTGGGCCATGGCATGTACAGATATTTGCTTAAATACTTGTTATGTCTCTCTATAAGAGTATTTTTGGGTTAATTTGACAATTAAATTGAAAGACTGAGTTAACTAGTTTCTTTCTCTATCACGGGTGATCTTCATCCAATCATCTTAAAGCCTAAATAGAACAAAAAACTGTGCCTTCTTCATATAAAAGAGAATTCCTGCTACCTGTTTGACTTCAAACTGAGACATTGTTTTTTCCCTTCCTTTTGGACTTGAACAGAGTAGGGCTCATGGCAAGGGCTGCAATTGCCTAGGTGTAAAGGTGGCCCCATACACCCATTCCACACACACACACACACACACACACACACACACACAGCACCCTACTAACATTAGAAACTGATGTCCTTGCCTAGAATATACAAAACTCTGCCCTTTATTAACTCCTTTGGTTTAAGCCCAGTAACCAACTCAAACTATTGAGGAAAGGATGGTGATGCTCAGAGAGAAAAGAAACCAGTCAAGTGGCTACTCCCACTATGTGCCTTGCCTGAATCAGGCCCAATCTAGTGGAGGACAGGAGATAAATATAAATTGAAACAAGACTGAAGTTTAGATTATTACACTTAACTAGACATTTTAACTACTGAAATGACCCTGTTCTTTGTTTCAAAAAGTCCTACTAACTCTAGGATCTGCATCAAGCTTTCTTTTTCTTTCTCTTTTCTTTTGTAACCCAAATGTGTAGGTGAACCAAATCAAAGACCAAGTTTGAAGAGAATAAGAAAAGAAGAGTTTGGTTTGGTATCTTGTTCAGTATAGCTGTTACACATACATCCCTTAAAGTAATGGTGATGTGGCAGAAGTAGAGGCTTAGTGAAAGCAGATAACTTGGTTCTGATCATCATCTAAGGTGGAGGTAAGGCTATGTATGTCTGTTCAGTATTGAAAACACTGTATAACCCAAAATCCAAAGCACTTGATCTGAATTGAATCACTGCCACATACATCATTATGTAAACACAACTTCATAGTTGTTTGCATTTTGCCTGCTGCTAATTTAGCCAAGAGATTACTTCTTCACTTGTTCTAAAGGCAACCTCCATTTAGAAAAGGAGGTTTTAGTTTGGAAGAAAGAAGCAGACCTCATCAGAATCGCTAGATATACCTCGGAATTATTGTATTTTTTTCTGTCAAGAAAGCCACACTCTGTTGAGATAGTTAGAATTCTTTTTTTTTTTTCCATATATTTTTAGCACACAAGCAGTTCCAAACTGATTTCACAGTATGGCTTTTTAAGTGGAAGAAATTTTTGCACAAAACATTTTCTGAATATCAACAAGGGAACCTTTAATGGGTGCTTTAAAATTTTTACATAATATTAATAATCAATGTATCCAAAAATAAATGTGATTTAAGTTACTCCTACGTGGTGTTTTCTTATGAACACCAGGCAAATTTACTTAAATTCCTTGTTCAAATTATCATCCTTCATTGTATGATGTAGAAGTGACCAAGAATGGCCTACATACTACCAGTAGGGGTCTTTATTTTGTAGATGCCTGTGAATAAGCTACATAATTACAACAAATTAGCCCCTCCAGTTTTACCTTTGTTCCTACATTTAGTTTAAAATAACATCAAGTAGAACAGAGCAGGAAGCAGTACACATAGTTAAGTTCCAGTCTGTTGCCCCTGTTGTAAAATTATAGAAAAAAAGAAAAATCATTTCACTTTCTAGCTAAGAAATTAACACCTAGAAGATGAAGACTTTGCTCAAGGCATCAAAAGTTCCATATGTAGAGCAAGACAAGGGACTGTGAACAAGAAACTCAACTCAGAGATAAATGAGTTCATAGGATATCTGGGCAGGACAGAAGAGATTCATGAACTGGGAAGTGAGAACAAAGAAGAGAAAAATACTACTTCTCAGCTATAGATGCAAGTAACTGGGCTAAGGAAATGAGTGCAATGTCAAGACAGGGAAACTCAGTCTCTATAATTAGTGCCAGTAAATGTCTGGAATTCAGAAATTCAGACAGAAGAAGGCAGTAGCATTAATGAGTTGATAAAGAAGGATAAAACTAATCACAAGCTATCTGGGGAAGGAAAGCTGAAGCTACAAGGACAGTAAGGTACTCCATTTATCTTGATATTCATATAGAAGCCTGTCACAAAGACAGGACCAACAAATTGATTGGTTAGCAAAAAGATAGCTAAATCAAATGATCATGTAAGATGACATAATAATGATATATTTATATAAACTCTATTGTGTTACTAGACATGATGTTTAATATATCTGAGCCTCAATCTTCTGATGTTAAATGCTACCAAACAAGTAAGTCTTTCTTGTCAATAGTTTTCCCATGAAATGAGTGCCATGCTTCATATGCTATAATTTCTAACATATAATCCAAAGAATGTAAAGTTTTCTCAAACAGCAGTAAAACCCAGAAAATTTTTAAAAATGATACATGACACTACACATATTTCATTTTGATTAAAAATACATGAGCCTAGGTTCATTCACCAAGACTTTAGTTTAGAATCAAAACTTTTCATTAGTGTTATAACTCTACATTGTTTCCTTATAACTGAAATATATTACCTATAATGTTCAGTTTAAATATCTTTTAAGTGAACCAAGAACTTAAAGATATTTATAATATGGTTGAACTGAATAATCCTTCTAGATTTTTATGATTAGCCCTACCCCTGCTTTTGTAACTGCTTTGCCTACATCTAATTCTAGAGCAATAATATTTTGGCAATTTATTTTAGGTTTGGTGATTGTTTGAACAGGACTGGCTTAGTTTTAACTTTATTTTTAAACAAAAAAGTCAACAACACTACTTTTCTGTATTCTTTTCAATAGATATGTAAGATTTAATTAAATTTGAGAGTAAAGTGCTAGGTTTGACAGTAAGCAGAGCTACTTTGGTAAGTGTACAACTCAAAGAAGAGCTCAGTTATTCTGACAAACTAGTTTATGACAGTTAAGAGACTAATTTCATAATAAAGTTTCCAAGTTAAAATGTGGTATTTTTTAAAAAGTCTGATACATTTGACAATGAATCCTTCTTGAAAACATAAAAGGATATAAATTGCTCCTACATAAGAATGGAATATTATGTTATTCTGTCTTGGTTATCTTTCTTGTTGCTGAGACAAAATATCTAACATTCAAAGTTCAAGTGGGAGAGGTTTATTTAGCTCACAGTTTGTGGAGGTTTCAGTCCATAGTCAGCTGGCTCCAAGGCAGGGTGGAACATGGCAAAGGATCAATTGTTCACTGCAGCAGAGGATACCAAATGCAACAAGAGAGAAGGGGAGAGCAAACTTCTTTCCTTCCCTTATATTGTATGCAGGCTACCTGACGTAGGGCGGGTGTAGTACTCACGCCCTTAATCCTAGTATTAAACCATGAATCAGTCACAAACTAGACTCAGTCACCTCTGAAAAGCCCACTCTGCCATGACTACAAGAGGCTTGGGCAGGGAGAATCCAGACAGACACCACAACATATTCCTAGGAACATATTCTAGTATGTTCTGAATTGTGTTACCCTGATATTAACAAGTGCAAATATAATATTTAGATTGATATAGAGACCAAGTACAGACATCACAAACAAGATTTTCTTATACAGAAAGGATAGAGAATAAAGTCATTAAAGAGATGTGTTTAAAATATCAGCAATATTTTCCTGGCCAGGCAGAGCTATAATCTCACTGAAACCCAGTTCTCATCACTGAGTATGCAGCAAATGAGACTCCACTTCTCTCCTCCAAATGAAGCCATATCTAGGACCTTAGATTAATACTTTTATATATATGGATAAAGTAGTTCTGCTAACAGGCTAGTCTAGATATGTTTTTGGGACTATCTTATTTGAGTTGGGTGCAATTCATTGAGATAAAATTTTACAACAGAGGGAAGTAAAGAATAAGACATAGGAACATAGACACCATTGTCACTTATTACACCTGACCTACCTAGGTTAACACAGCAGGGAAGACTACTTTGCAGAGCATAGAGGTGCTGAAAATAGAACAAAAATCAGTTAACTGTCTCTAAAGGCCGTGCTAATGGGTTCTTGTACCAGTTAAAGGTCTCTTGTGCAAGGAAGTTAGATGAAAAGTATTTCACAAAAAAACACAGAGAAAACACTGAACTAAACTAATTTAAGCAGGGTTCTCTATGGCAATGCTTTAATATTAATTGTTAGGAGGAGACTATAAAATAACATTGCCAGCCGGGCGTGGTGGCTCACACCTGTAATCCCAGCACTCGGGAGGCTGAGACAGGCAGATCGTTGTGAGTTCAAGACCAGCCTGGGCTACAAAGTGAGCTCAAAGCCAGCCTGAATGGCATAGTGAGACCCTGTTTCAAAAACACCAGG
>RJWT010001312.1:0-49571 GCA_004365215.1 Cuniculus paca | reverse complement strand
AAACATTAATAGAACAGAATAAAACCAGTAAATAACAAAACAAAACAAAACAAAACAAAACAAAACAAAACAAAGCAAAACAATGAAACCATTACAGAACTTCAAGATATGAGTGAAACGGCAGTGGCTACCGTAATGCTTCTTGTCATCTTCAGAATAGTTGCCTACACCTTCAGACATATTACAATCAAACAACACAAAATAGAGTAAAATCAATGAAAACAAAACAATGAAAGCAATACAGGGTTTCGAGACAATAATTGGACATCCTCGACTGCAATTATATATTTTGTTATCTTTAAAATAGCTGTCCAAGCCATCGAGTATATAACTGAGTAGGATTCCAGCACATAAAATGCCATGTTTTTCTTATTCATTCTGCAGTTGATGAGTAAGTTACCCCTACTTTTTTTTTCTGGCTCCTTGTCACATAAGGCATTGTTCTCTTTCCTTTGACTTTCCGTCTATGAATTTTCTTTCTAGTTAAATGTGTTTCTTGTATAGAGCATACTGATGGATCCTGTCTCCTGATCCACTCTGCCTGTGTTTCTTTCTACTGGTGCATTGAGGCCACCTACATTATCTTATTTCTCCATTAATTTTGAAAGAAAGTTTTGCAGGGCACATCAGTCTGGGTTGGAAGTTGTTTTCTTTCAGGACTTTTAATACTTCACTCCAGCATCTTCTTGACTTGATGGTTTGTGTTGAGAAGTCTGCCGTGATTCTGATGGGTTTTCCTGTATACATGATCTGTTTCTTTTCTCTAAGAACTTTTAATATTCTGTTCTTGTGTTGAATTTCTGGGATCATGATTATTATATATCTGGGTGTAGATTTGTTTTGGTTATGGCTAGCTGGAGTTCTATATGCCTCACTTATTTGAATGTCACTTCCTTTTCCCATGCTTGAAAAGTTCTCAGAAATTATTTCTGTAAATAGAATCCTGATGTCATTTGTCTTGACCCCTGCTTTTTCACTCACATTTTTAATTCTTAAGTTATGCTTCTTTGCGTTGTCTTGCAGCCATTGAATTGCTACTTTCTGTTTCCTTGTTATTTTTAAGAGATCTTTCCTTTCACAATCACAAGCCGCAAACTTGTCTTCAAGGTCTGAAAGTCTATCTTCAGTCTCTTTCAAATGGTTTTTCCAGCTTTCAATGGAGTTTTTAATTTCCTGGATATCTCTTTGAATCTGTTTCATGCATTCAAAAATCTCTCTTATATTGTTCATTCATGATTTCCTTCATTTTCCTAGGCTCCTCTTTTTTTTAATCTATGTCTTCTTTAGAGGTGCTTAGCAATTCTTTAATTATATTTTTCATTTCTTCTTTTACCTGAGATAGTATTTCTGTTCTAATTTCTTTTATAGCCTCATGAAGTTGTCTCTTTACTTCAGTTGACATCACTTCAAACATTTCAGGAGTGCAACTCTCAATCTCTTCTGTGTTTACCTCTCCTGGACTTGTGCTGCTTGGGTTGGATGCCAGAGACTGCCTTTTCCTTCTTCATCTTGATATATTCCTGGGTTCTTCCAGACATGTGGGTAGTGTGGTCCTAGGCACTTCTGACATTGGCTACATTTCTCCAAAGCGAGACTGTTTGGTTTTTCTAGCCAGTGCTGGCTATGGGTATCTAATGGTGGGTGCCTGTGCTTCTGGACTGAGCTGGGTACTAGCCCACAAGGGCCCTTGGAGTTTGCATGGGCACAGAACCTGCCAGGGCCTGCAGACCCAAGCTGGTTAGGAACCTAAGGCGATGTTTGATGGGAGGCACATGGGAGCGAGACTCAGTCCAAGCAACTTCCGTGGGTCCACACCCAACCCTGAGCTGCTAGAAGAAGCTGGCAGCAGTCTTGGCTGCAGGCTTATCCTGTCCAATTCCAAAATAGCTCCCAGCCAATTGCTGTCTCCTGTGGGAGGACTGAGTCTCCTGCACTCACCACCAGCCGGCGCAGACCTCTGTGTCCACTGCTTTCCACTGCTGCGTCTTTCCACAGAGATCTCTGGGTTCACCACCACCACCACCGCTGCCATGTGTCCCCAGGCTTCAACAGCTTGTTTCACAGGGTGAGTCCAGCTCCAGGTTAAGTTGCTGCCAGCTACTACCTTCTTCTTCATTTACATTTTTCTTTTTACTCTCTCTGTGGACTTCAATTCACATTTTAGATTCTTCCGGGTCCAGGGGACCCACTTCCTTCCTTTTTGTCCTCCCCATGATGCTATATTCCAGCATCTGAACTGTTTCTCTTAGAGGGTCTGTTTAGTCTGCTGCTTAGTGTTGTGCCACCTTCCCGGGAGTCCATTTTAATCTTGTTAATGTGATAAAAATTTTGAGATTCAATCATACGTACCAAAAAGGACACACTCTTATTTTATTTTAACAAGAAAAAAATAAAAATAACAATAAAACAATTTCAAAAGAGGCTACTAGGAGAGTAACAACAATTAATGCACTGTGTATTGTTATCTTCATAGTAGTTATCCAGAGTACAAAATATAGGCATGAAATGTTGGCCAAACAATATTAGCAGGAACTTTTCTTTTCAATGAACTAAGAGAAACTAACTGTATAACTACCTTAACTATCTTGTGTATGTACATATATTTCCTTTTCCTTTCTTTCCTTTCCCCTTTCCCCAATCATGGTTTCTCTTTTCTTTTGAACAGTATCTATTTATGATATCTATTGTACATTTTGAATCTTATTTACTCATTCAGTTTCTCACACTAGTGAGACAATATGATGTTCACACATGTAAATCTGATTTATTTAACTTATGAGTATGGTCTTGAGTTCCATCCCTTTACCTATAAAAGTCTCAAGTTTATCCTTCTTTATGACTAATACTCCATTATATTAAAAAAAACATCTTTTTTATCCATTCCTCAGTTAATTGGCATTGAGTTGTTTCCAAGATTTAACTGTTACAAATTGGAAACACTCTTTCTTGATGAAAAGTTTTTCTCTGAAAATTGCTTTTGATATTAAATTACTATCATGCCCAGTTTTTTCTGTAACTTGCCCATTTTTCCTACCTACTTACTACCACAAATGTATTCAGGTCAACTGATATTTCTAGGTAATTAAGAGACTACTATAAAATTTATTGTTAATTAAATCTTCAGCATATAAGCCATTTACTGAATATGATTTAAATATACCTTTAAAAACTAGCTTGCCCCATTTCAAATGAATAATGTCATTTCAGGTCATCTCAAGGGTTATGGCAAGATCAAAGTAAGGAGAGAACTAATACATCTGCTTCAACCCTTTAGAAGGATATCATTATTCCATTCAATATCATACCCACTCATATTTATGTCTATTTCAGGTAATGATATGCTAAAAATTGAAGATCATAGGTTTTACTTTCTTTCTACAGGCAGAACAATTTTAATATTTTTAGTTAGATATCCAATTTGGAGGAAATAGTAACCATAGAGTGTTCTTAATAAGCATCAATAGAAGAAGAAATTATCTTTCCTGGAAAAGTTGAGTATGGTAAAGGGAAATGTTTATTATCCTCATTTCAAACTATTCCTAGAAATATTTTACCTGAGTATCTTGGTAAGTGGTATTAATGGAAAAATAGAATACACAGACTTTGTCCAAGAGAAATAGGAGCCAATTCATTTCATCTAGAAATGGAGTCATTTTACAGTCACTTAGATCCCTAGACACAGAAATGTCTGCACTCTGCATCTTTATTCCGTGAAACAAGGCAGAAGCTGTGTTCATCAGGAGGAGGGGGCTTCTGTGACAGCTCCCTGAACAATAAGAAGCCGTTCATGGTTCAGGGTTTACATAATGCATGTAACCAGGAGGTCTCTGTGCTCTCACTAAGCTGTGACAAGAACTAAAAACTCACGACCTATTAACGAGATGTTTAGGTCATCAGCAATTTGGGATTATAAATGCCATCTCAAAACTATCAACATAAAAATCCTGGATTCATCAACATAGAAATTCTATCTATACCTTGCTTTCTATAGAAATGTATTTATCTCACATTTTAAATTGTCCTGAAACTATGGATTTAGGATCTTTGGATCACCAACACTATTTTCTTTTTTAACATAGTATTCATTCCATCTTATATTTATCTAATCACTCATTCATTCAATAGGTATTTAATGAACAACTGATATGTGCAAAGGTCTGTATTAATACTATAAAGCATTTAAAAGTTGCATAAGAAATGGTATACTCATACTAAATATTTAAATAACATAAGACAGAATCAGATTTAACACCAAAAAGAGTGGAAAAAGGAGTTCAGAAGAGAAAAGCATCTGGGTCATTCATTTAGAATCATTAAATTAAAAAGTTAAGTAGCTCCATCCTACAACCTCCTTTTCTGTATTCCAGACTCCAAGTATCCATTGTCCTTCCCCATTCCTTTCAGCCAAACACAAATATAGCAGTTGGTTCAGGGACTCCCCCTGTGAATTCCTTCCTATCAGACCATATGATGTTTTCCTCCCTCTCTCACTTTTATTAACTAAATCTTACTTACATACTAGACTATCATTTTTTGGGAGCCCAATTTTCTGCAAAGAAGCACATAAAATTAATTTAAGGTGTAAATTTTACTATTATCATATGCTTTCCAGATTAACTCAGGGAAATTATTTGATCATGGCAATATCGAACATCAGTTTAGTTAGGCAGGACAGTGGTAGTAATATTTTTGACCAGAAGGCCAACCTGTGTAGCCTTCTGTTCTTCCAATGCAATAGCCAGCCCACTGTGACAATCTCTGTCTTAAATCAGTTTCTCTGCAAGGGGGGATAGATAAGGTGCTGGTTGCAAAATATTCACATGGAGAGTGCTCTTCAAGAGCAGTGCAGTTGGAAACAAAGGAGTTGATTCACAAAGGTGTTGCAATTGCCGCCTTGGCCACTTCTAACCAGAGCCAGGATAACTCCTGAATTGCTCCAAACATAGATAAGAGAGCTGGGTCCTTTATCCCCAATCATTTTATCATCCAGTTTTTGGCCATAAACTGCGTCTTAATGGGGGTGGTTCCTCAGTCAAGGGAGTTCTTGATGGCAGAGGACAGTTTCACTGAGAAACTGTGCAAGCTGACAGCAAGCAATATTCCCAGAAACTGAGAAATAGGAGAGTTACCCTTCAAGAGAGAATCCTAGAGAGGCCCAAAATATGGTGGCAAGATCAGGGGAGTAGCTGGGCCTGCTGGTGCATGCCTGTAATCCCAGCATTCAGGAGGCTGAGGCAGAGGATTGTTGCTAGTTCAAGACCAGCCTGAGCTACAAAGTGAGCTCAAGGCCAGTCTGAACAGCATAGTGAGACCCTGTCTCAAAAAGACAAGGGCCGGAGATTTAGCTCAGTGGCGTAAGGCCTGGCAAGTGTGAGGTCATGAGTTCAATCCCTGCTGCCATAAAAAAAAAAAAAAGATCAGGGGAGTATCTATTAATATTAGGTTGACATTAACTCCCAAGTTATTTTTAAGACTCGTATTTCCACACCAATAGAGATGATGCTGGTATGATTCCTTTATACCTAACCTGTATTTATATTCTGTGATCAATAAATTAAATTCGGTGACACAAGATGGCAGCCCCAATCATTTTAATAGGGCTCTTTCATGACAGTAACACAGTGTAATGATCTCTCTAGATGGCCTGAATGATGCATCGGTTTCTGAAACATCTTTCCTGAAGCACAGAGTGAACATTTAATGTGAGGCTGTTGATACAACTGCAAGAAAAATTGCATACCGTGGTTTTGGCTTCTAACTTAAATTAGTGATTTTTGGCTCTCATATTCTCAGAAGAAAATTATATTTGAATTGAAACTCTGCCCTTGTAATGAGGCAAGAAGTTTGCTCTTTATAAAAATCTGTACATGCACACATGGAGCAAAATAGAACTTAGTAACCACAATTTTGTAAACACTTGATCCTTTAAGTAAAGAAGAAAAAAAAAGGTAAAGAATAGATTTTGCACTTTCAATTTAGTACACAGTCTAAATTTTATCAAATACTTCTAAAAGGGAAGTATATCCCTTGTCAAAAAAAGAAAGGGACTGGGGGCCCAGCTTTCGCCCGCTGCTGCCGCCGCCGCCGCCGCCGCCGGCCGCGGCTGCTCTCCCAAGATGGCGGCTCCTCCGGGCGAGTACTACAGCGTCGGGAGCCAGGTGTCGTGCCGGACGTGCCTGGAGCAGCGGCTGCAGGGCGAGGTGGTAGCCTTCGACTACCAGTCCAAGATGCTGGCTTTAAAATGCCCCTCATCCAGCGGAAAGCCTAACCACGCAGACATCCTGCTCGTAAACTTACAGTACGTTTCAGAAGTGGAAATAATTAACGACCAGACAGAGACTCCTCCTCCCCTAGCTTCCCACGGTTAGCAAGCTCGCCAGCAAAGCGCGGACGGAGAAGGAGGAGAAGCTGAGCCAGGCCTATGCAATCAGCGCTGGTGTCTCCCTCGAGGGCCAGCAGCTCTTCCAGACCATCCACAAGACCATTAAAGACTGTAAATGGCAAGAAAAAAACATCGTAGTCATGGAAGAAGTTGTTATTACGCCCCCCTATCAAGTGGAGAACTGTAAAGGCAAAGAGGGGAGTGCACTCAGCCATGTACGCAAAATAGTGGAAAAGCATTTTAGAGACGCGGACAGCCAGAAGGTCCTGCAGCGCTCACAAGCCCAGCAACCACAGAAGGAGGCGGCCCTGTCGTCCTGAGGCCACGTGGCGGGGACCTCAGCACCCAGCACGGGCTGCGGCTGGCGGAGGCAGGCCGGGGAGGGGAGGAACCCCACGTTTCCTGCTGGCTCCTGCTCCCCAGGGGCCAGCGCATCCAGTCTTAGACTTGAACAGACAAACACCCAACAAAAGCGAACAGAGATAATTTAAAGTTGAATCATTACTTGACTAACAGACTTCGTCCGCCATGTCCTTGTCATAGCCCTTCTCCGACAGTCACCTTGTTAATTTTATTTTCGAACCCCCTTGCCTGCTCGGCCTCTCACCTCCTCCTCTCCGGCCCCACTGTTCCTGCCGTTCCGTTTTTACGAGTGGCTCCAGGCGCCTTCCGAATGATTGAAGGAAACTTAAATCTCCTCTTCCAAAATGAAAGTAACAAGCTGACTGTGACTCTTGAGACCAGAGCAGCCGACAGAGGTCTCACTTTAAATTCTTTTTCTTACTTTTTCCTTTTATTCTTTTGTTTGTTTTTGTTTTGTTTTGTTTTTTGTTTTTGCACAGGGCATGGCTTGAATTAGTTTTATTTTTCTTAACTTTAAATATATATGTGAAAATATATAAAAAAAAAAGAAAGAGGTCTTCATTTTAGGACAGGTAATTTAACATGGCACCATTTCATTTGAAATATTCAGACTCTATCTTCTACCAAAAATAACTACTGTTGAATTAAAAACATTACACTGGGCCAAAAATTATATCGTCTGATGTCTTATGTTATTTTTCTCATTGCTAAGGCAAAATACTTGACACTCAAAGTTAAAGGTTGATTTAGCTCACAGCTTGTGGAAGTTTTAATCAGCTGGTGCCAAGGCAGGGTGGCACATGGTAAAGGGGCAACATTCATGGTGGTGGAAGACAACAAAAGCAACAAGAGAGGAAAGAGGAGGAGACAAGCCTTTTTCTGCCCCTTTTATCTTACCCAGGCTGATGGGGTTAGGGTGGTGCCAATCCAATCAGTGAACTGATCCAGCAATCACTCACCCTTAATCCAGCATGCTTAATTCCAGCATTTGCACTACCAATCAATCACATGCTCCAGATTCAGTGCCCTTTGAAAAACCTCTAAGACCACATGAGGCTTTGGGGGGACATTTAGACACACACTATAACACCCTAATAAGTACAGTCTAAATTAATGATGGTGTCAGTTGAGTCTCTAATGTGTTTAGACATACTCTCTTTTTAATCACCGTACTTAAGAGATATTCAAAGTTGGTATTTGTGACTCCTTAACATAATATTGAAATTTAATTTTCACCCCTCAATATATCAGTTTTATCAAATCTTGAACACTTTGGCCAGCTTCTGGAGAGATGACTTTGGAACTGTAACTAAGGAAGTTGAAAATCTGTGTGAGCTGGCTGGGTCCCAACAGAAATCAAACACCCTGGTCATAAAAATGGAATTTATTAAAAGAGTTTGATAATTATTTTAATTTAACTGGCAACTTCATTAAGATTATTGCTAGTTCCCTTAAAAAGAGTAAAGCAACTTCCCAGTAACTAATCTCTAAAGGTATGTTTGATGACTCTTCCAGGAATGATTATTATAGCCAGACAAATGTATACCATCATACCACATTGAAGGGCTTCATACAATGCATCAGTATTCCCCAGCTAAAAAAGCCACATTTTGGGCTGGGGATTTAACTCAGCAACCTAAGTGCCTGCCTGAAAAGTGTGAGGTTGTGAGTTCGATCCCTGGTGCCGTGAAAAAAAAAAAAAGCCACATGTTCTTATGTTACCTACTCATTTGGTTAAGCAAGAAGCACCACCCATGAGAATATTATTAACACTTATTAGCAGAAGCAAACTAATTTCTTCAAGATTATGTACACCAGTAAACATGCAGGGAAACACTGTAGTAAATGTATTAGAACTAAAGGGAAAATTACAGGTGAGATTCACATCTCTATATAGATTTAACTGAAATCAAATCTAGGAGTGAAAACATGTGGGAAAGATTAGATGGTTTGAAAATATTTTATCCTTTCAATCTAATTCAAAATACTAATAAAGAAAAGTTCTTTTGTCTTTTGTTTTGAGCTTTTAAAAAACAAGATATTCGTAACAATGCTTAATACTTAAATAATACCTTTGTTCAAAGAGTTTTAAACACAGTAACTACCTTTAAAATCAACGCCTACTTTAAACCCAACAAAATTGTTGAATGTGGCTTGGACTGAGTTCCCCTGCATGTTCCAGACAACATCGAGTATGTTCCTAACCAGCTTAGATCCGCAGGCCTTGTCCAGTTACACTTCTGTGCAAACACTAGGGACCCTTGTGGGCTGGTACCCAATTCAGGGCAGAGGCACAGGTACCCACATCAGATACACATAGCCAGCACTGGCTAGAAAAAGCAAATAGTCATCTGGCAGCTCCAGGTTTGGGCAGACCCATGGAAGCTGTTTGGACCAAGTTCTGCTCCGGTGTGCATTCAAGACAACATTGAGTAGGTTCCTAACCAGTTTAGATTCATAGGCCTTGGCCAGTTCCACTCCCATTCAAATTCCAGGTGGGTTGGTACCTAGTTCAGTGCAGAGGCACAGGCGCCCACTATCAGATGCCGGTAGCCAGCACTGACCAGAAAAGCCGAACAGTCTCACTTCAGAGAAGGTGTGGCTAGTGCCAGGTAGCCTGGGACCACAGTACCCAGGTGTGTGGAAGAAATCAGGAATATGCCAAGACAAAGAGGGAAAGGGCAATCTCTGGTGTCCAACCCAAGCAGTGCAAGTCCACGAGAGGTAAACATAGAGAAGATTGAGAGGTGCACACCTGAAATATCTGAAGTGACGTCAACTGAAGTGAAGAAACAACTTCATGAACCTATAAGAGAAATTAGAACAGAAATTCTATCCCAGGTAAAAGAAGAAATGAAAACCATAATAAAAGAAATGCTAAACATCTCTAAAGAAGACACAGATAAAAAAATAGAGGAACATAGGAAAATGAGGGAAACCATGAATGAACAATATAAGAGAGATTTAGAATGCATGAAACAGATTCAAAGAGATATCCAGGAAATTAAAATCTCCATTGAAAGCTGGAAAAACCATTTGAAAGAGACTGAAGATAGACTTTCAGACCTTGAAGACAAGTTTGCGGCTTGTGATTGTGAAAGAAAAGATCTCTTAAAAATAACAAGGAATCAGGAAGTAACAATTCAATGGCTGCTAGACAACTCAAAGAAGCATAACTTAAGAATTAAAAATGTGAGTGAAAAAGCAGGGGTCAAGACAAATGGCATCAGGACTCTATTTACAGAAATAATTTCTGAGAACTTCACAAGCATGGGAAAAGGAGGTGACATTCAAATAAGTGAGGCATATAGAACTCTAGCTAGCCATAACCAAAACAAATCTACACTAAGACATATAATAATCAAGATCTCAGAAATTCAACTCAAGAATAGAATACTAAAAGCTGTTAGAGAAAAGAAACAGACCACCTATAAAGGAAAACCCATCAGAATCACGGCAGACTTCTCAACACAAACCATCAAGTCAAGAAGAGGCTGGCGTGAACTATTGCAAGTCCTGAAAGAAAACAACTTCCAACCCAGACTGATGTGCCCTGCAAAACTTTCTTTCAAAATTAATGGAGAAACAAGATACTTCCATGACAAAGAACAACTCAAGGAATTCATGACCACCAAACCAATCCTACAGAGAATACTAAAGGACATTCTAGAGAGAGACAAAAAGGACCACGGTCTCAAGAACAGTGGCACAGGGGGACCATCAAGTGGGGCCAGTCGATTGAATGGAGAGGAAAAACAGGGAGCCAATGGCCAGTAAATAGCATGGCAGAGACAACGCAGTGCAAGAGGGCCTCAAGGCACTAATAGAAAGAAACACAGGCAGAGTGGATCAGGAGACAGGATCCATCAATATGGTCTGTACAAGAAACACATTTAACTAGAAAGAAAATTCATAGACTGAAAGTCAAAGGAGAGAGAACAATGCCTTATGTGACAGGGAGCCAGAAAAAAAATAGGGGTAGCCTGCCCATTAATTTCAGAATGGATAAGAAAGACATGGTATTTTATGTGGTGGAAACCTACTCATATATAAAGGAAAATAACCTCAAGGCTCTTATCGGTGGACAGAGGCAACTGGTGATCACGCTCATGGATGAAATGATTCAGAGTCACATGGGTGAATTTCGTGTTGTCTCCCTAGTATAACAAACTAAAGGAGGTAGTGGGATCCAAAATGCACAATACATATTGGGAAAGTCAAAGGGGAGGAATTATCTAAAAAGGGAAGGAAGTGGCCACTGTTAATCTATTATGATTTGAAACTCATATTATCTTCATTGTTCTTTTTAGTTTCATTTTATTCTCATTTGTTTGATTTTATTATACTTGGTGGCATGGACAGCTATTTTAAAGATAACAAAATATATCATTGCAGTCATCGAGGATGTCCAATTATCTTGTTACAAACCCTGTATTGCTTTCATTGTTTTGTTTTCATTGATTTTATTCTATTCTGTGTTGTTTGAGTGTGTTATGTTTGAAGGTGTAGGCAACTATTCTGAAGATAACAAACATGGTAGCCACTGCTAGTATCTTGAAGTTCAGTATTGCTTACATTGTTCTGCTTTGTTTTGTTTTGTTTTTGTTTTTATTTTACTGATTTTATTTTGTTGTATTTTGTTTGATTTTACGTATCCCTGATGGTATGGGCAGTTATATTGCAGATAACTAAAGGCATTATGGTAGCAATTATTGATTCCCTTTTACCCTTTTTAGAAGTCATGTACCACATTCATTGTTTTGTTGTGATTGACTCTACTCTGTTTTATTTTGTTTGGTTGTTTGCTTTTCAAAAAAAAATTGTTGAATGTCATTGACAGTAGAAGATAGAGAATAATTGGTCCACAATCATCATGAACCATGTGCAGCAAGTGACTAAATTCCTGATCTTTTTATCTTTTATATAATTTAAAGTAAAATTTAATTTTTTTCTCTTATCACAAAAGGAATATATGATTTTTTTAAAACACCTTAGAAAATGGAGAAGCAAACAAAAGACTCAGTCAATCACTATTCTACTTTATACATAGTAGCAGCATAACTTTCATCAGGTTTTTTTATGTTTGTGTGTTTGTTTGTTTTTAGGAATTCAGTGAGTCACAGTGAAATAACAGTTTTTTTTAGCCTGAAAGTTGTTCTAGCATAACTAAAGAAATACAATGAAATAAGTTAAAAAAAAAAAAAAGAAAAAAAGAAATACAATGAATCTATCAAGAAATGAAATAGCAACATGTATTTAAATCCTGCAATTTGATTTTTCAAAAGCCATCTATGTTTTAAAAAGATGGTTTGGTCTCAATTCTACCAATCCAAATATTTACTAGAACAAGTTAACATGATATTGCTAGTTTTTTCTCTCCAAATTTTCCTCATTCTTTATTCATATGCTTGTTCATTCAGCAACTATGGTTTAAGTATATGTTATATGAACAGTTTAGTGCTAGGAGCTGAAGAAGACACCTAATTAACAAAAAGTCTGGGAACCTGGCTCCTTGTTTCATGAGTTGAACTCATTTAATTTCCCTCTCTCTCTCTCCCTCCATCTCTCACTTTGGTGTTTTGAGACAGGGTCTTGCTATGTAGTTTGTAGTTTAGACTAGCCTTGAACTCTCTATGTAGCCCAGGTTGGGCTCAAACTTGTGGCAGTCCTCTTGCCTCAGTCTCCCAAGTGCTTGGATTACAGGTGAGCACCCCACTCCTAGCTGAACTCATGTAATTTCTAACACTATAAGAAACTACTATTGATACATTAAAGAAAGATTTAAACAATTCCTTAGAAAATAAATATCTTTAAATAGCTGATTTCTCTTTTCATTTATTTTTTAAAATAGCAACTTTATTGAACTAAAATTTGCATACTATACAATTTACAAACTTACAGTGTATGATTTAGTAGATTTCAGCATATTGACAGAGTGTGCAACCATGACCCACAATCAAATTTAGATCGTTTTTGTTATCCCAAAACAAAACCCTCTGCCTGCCAGCTATAATATCCCCAATCCCTCCCGACTAAATCCAGGCAACAACTAAGCTACTCGCTGTCTTCATAGATTTTTCCTGTTCTGGGAATTTATTTATTTTTAAATTCAAAATAGACAATGCTCAGAGCAACAATGAAGACTTCAATATATTCAAAGAAATGGAAATCCTGCAAAGTGAGCTCTCACATCATATTGGAGTGAAATCAGAAACCAACAGCAGAAACATACTTAGAATACCATAACTATTTTCTCTCTCTCTCTCTCTCTCTCTCTCTCTCTCGTTTCCTAATGTCTTTTATCTCATATTTCTTTCATATATAAATGATTTTAGTTCAAGTTAATTTATATACTTATTCTTCACAGCACTTGAGTCTTTATACTCTTAAGAAACTATGTACTTAAGTTTGACTCTATTCTGTTTTGTTTTGTTTTGTTATGTTCTCTTTAAAATAAAACAAAAGAAACTGTGTACTTACCTTATATGTATTGTAATACATTACATAATATAAATTTTGCTGCTAAGAGAAACACCATTTAAATAATGGGATAGAGAAACACTTGCAAAGTCCATAATAAAGAATTTCTTGTTCAATGAATTCCTTTGAAACAGGGAAGGAATTATGTTCTATTGTATCCCTTATAGGGATAAGACTCCCTCTCTATCTCTAAGGACCAAATGAATATCACATTCTCCAGGAAATTTCTACCTCAAATGACTGCAGTAAATACCTCCCATCTCTGAAGTGTTATGGCACTTTTTGTACATGTATTATACACACCCGTCATGCATCTAGGATAGATATCAGATTAGCTGTCTTGCTCTCTGTTATATTATAAATGCTTTGAGGGAAAATTCTCTCCCTTAAGATGTATTACATTTTCCCAGAGTACCCTCCAAGTGCTCGTGTATAATTGCAAGAAATTCCTTTCATATAAAACTCAAAGTTGCAGTGTAGTAGCCCTGATGATGTTCAGTGATGACTGCATGTTTTAGTGCATTTTCTCTTTAAAACTACAGTAAGCCCTATATTCTTCAATAATACACTCTTCTTAAACAGAATGATAATTTTGTGCCTTCCTATGTTTAAAAGTAGAAAGATTTTAAGAGGTCTATTGGACAGGTCATAGGTCTTAGGCAGGATTCTGCAAGACCACTACCCTAATGCTTTGATCTGAGAAATGAATACCTTACCTAGAGAGAGAAATGGTGAAAAAAATTCTTTTGTATTTTTCCCTATAATATCCTTTTATTATGTATCATGATGTTATAGGTCAGGGCTCAGCCGGGTAAGTCTGTTCCCTGTGGAGTTGACAAAAGCTATTTGATAGTATTTTTCTGACAGAGAGGTTGGTCTGGAGAGTCAAAGTGGCTTCTGTTACTTGGTGATCCATTGGTATAGATGGTTGGGAAACTGAACTCAAGTAGAACAGGTACTACTATGTAGCCTTTGTAGAGATCTACTAAGACTTGTCATGGCTGCTCAGAGATTCCAGAGAGAGTAGTTCAAGAACTGAAATTCTTTCTAAAGTCTTAAAACTTGTTCTTTGTTTTGTCCTCTCAAAGTGTTATTTGATTAAGTAACATTCTTAGGGGAAAATGTTTTATTTTTTATAAGAACCTTCTCACTATTATTATGGAGAAATAAATTAGATAGAAATTAATATACAGACAGAGAGGTGCTGGGTCCTCAAGGAAGTCAGCACAAAAAAGTAAAGACATCAGAATTGTGACTGGAGGCAAATCTGAAAAGAGCCATGCCTCAAAATGGAAAATCAATAGCAAGACCTGCATGTCTCCATACAGATAAACAGAAATTTAGGGTTATACTGTGATTACCAACACCTGGTCCAATGCACCCAGATAGGTATCAGATTCATAGATGGGTGACCAGAACATCTGAATATATTCCTCTCCCTTCCCAAAAATGCCTTCATTCTTTCCATATACCCTTGCTTTGTGACCTTTCTCTATTGGGTCAATAACTATAACCTTAGTTAAAAGGCTATCCTGTACTTGTAATCCTACAGACTGACTGTACCCACACCAGTCACATGTCATACCCACATTGTGATTTCACTGTACAATTTACCCCCCTGACAAAGGGGCCATGGTGGCCACACATTTGGGACCCTTCCTAGAAATCCAGGAGCTATTCTTCTTCCCCTTATTTCCAATAAAACTCTTCTAACTTCATCTTTTGGTTCCCAGCTTCATTCCTCTAGGTTGTGAGACCACAACACATTTGTCATCTGGCAGGTCAAGAGTTATATATTTCTTATGTCACTGTTACACTTTGTTTTTAAAAAAGTATTATTATTATTATTATTGACATTATAAAGATCATACATTCAGGGTTATGTAGGAAATGCAAGAAATGTATAAAACTCTAAAACACAAAGTAAAAGTCATCTGACTCATCATTGTTAATCATTGGAGGCTACAGTATATATCATTTTAGGAAGATATATATATATATATATATATATATATATATATGCCAGATAGAATATATGTTTGTTCTCCATTTTGGTGAAATAAACAACCAAGTAATAGCCAGTTCTTTAGTTTGTTTTCTTGCTGTACTAACAACATAGGTTATCATGAGTTAATGTTAACATAGACTAGCTAATATCCTAGTCTTGATGTGACTAGATAACTGAATCAATATTTTTATTGTACTGCATAAACCTGATAGAAGAAGAATAAAGAGGAGGAAGAAGAGAATAAAAGGAAGGAAAGAAGGGAAGGAGGGAGGGAGGCAGGAAAGATGGGAGGAAGGAGGGAAGGAAAGAAAGGAGGGAGGGAGGAAGGAAAGAAAGAAGGGAGGGAGGTAGGAAGGAAGAAACACAGGAAGGGAGAAAGGGTGGGAGGGAGGAAAGAAGGGAGGGAGAGAGAGGGAAGAAGGAAGGGAAGAAGGAAGAAATGAAGGAAAAGTAAAAGAAAAGAGGGAGAAATGGAGGGAGAAAAGGAAGGGCAGCTTAAATAAATTAGGATTCTATTTTTGTCTGTTACTGTACAAGAAATCTAGAAGTAGAAAATCCAGGAGTGGTCAGCAGCTCCATGATGCAATCAGACTCCTTGTATCTTTCCACTCTGTCATCCTGGTGTACTCTTTACCTTGTGGTCCCAAGGTGGTGGCTCCACCACACGAAAATTGTTGCTATGTTCAGATAAGAGTAAGGGAAAGGAAAAGGACCAAAAACTTCAAATCAGCTAAATCTATACTATTTCTTTTAAAAAGTTTTCCTGAAAGTCCTACTTAATAATTTCTGTTCATAGTTCAGAACTGGCTAATATGGTTGTCTTTATCTCAAGGAAAACTGGGAAATGCAGGGTGTTTGCTTATGACTCGTACAGAAAAAGAGGAGAGTACACATTAGGTAAACAATCATCTCTGCACAATAACTAACATGAGGCATTTTAATATATGCAGGTGTGTGTACCTGTATATATTCCCAAGAAACTTGATCTGTGAGAAAAATAAGTGAAACTTTTATTTAAGTAGATAAGTCTAAATCTACAAGACAGTGGTTTTAGAATAAAATAAATTGATGCAAATTTTCAGTGAAAAGAAGGTACATCTTTTAGATACTCCGTCATTGAGGTCCTGGACCTGAATCATACCCTCCGAAGTTAACCCTACCCTGAAGAGCTAAATTAGACAGAAAATACAAACATGTTGAAGCCCTACATATGAAATTTTAGTCTTTTTCATGGGATAGATCTTGTTGGCAATCTAGTAAAGCTTATACACCTACTCCTGAAAAACAATGTTTTTAAATGCTTAAAATCAAATACATGAAAATAAAATAATTATATTGAAATACAGTTAACATATTGGAAAATGTGCACTGTGTGCTATAGTTTAACTATGGTATTTATAATTAACATACTTAGGGGGCCGGGGATTTAGCCCAGCAGTTCAAGTGCTTGCCTGGTAAGCGCAAGGTCGTGAGTTCAATCCCCAGTACCAGAAAAAAACCAAAAAAACATAAACACAGAACTACTAAAAAAAAGGATAGAAAAATCATATATGCTGGGGCTCGGAATGTAACTCAGTGCTAGAGCACATGCCCAGAATGCCCAAGACACCTGGCACCAAGAGAGAGGAGAGAGCATGAGAGAGAGGCAGAGACAGGGTAGAGGCAGAGCCAGAGGCAGAGACAGAGATAGAAAAGAAAAGAAGAAAAGGGAGAAATATGCTAAATCAGACAAAAATAAAAAGTAATAGCAAAAACAAGAGCAGAATTTAAGTCAAAACATTACTTGGATAGAGAGATATTGAATAATACTAAGAAGAAATGATCCACCAAGAAAATATGTCAGTCTTCAACATGTAAGTACTTAAAAAGTATAGCCCCCAAATATGTAAATATTCTCTTACTAAATTACTAGAAGAAATGGATGAAAGATAATTTCGGTGGGAAATTTTAAACTGAAAGTTCAAACGTAAAAAAAATTAACAAGCATAATGAAGAGTTGAACAATAAAATTAACAAACTATATTCAATAGATATGAAGAGTTTTGCATAAATAGAGAAAAAAAAAATTTTTTTTGTGGCACCGGGGATTGAACTTATGACCTTGAGCTTGCCAGGCAGGTGCTTAGGCCACTGAGCTAAATCCCCAGCAAAATGCATTCTTTTTAAGAGCATATTTTTAGAATGACTGCATATTATACATCACCAAAGAAAGTTCAACAACTTCAAAGAACAGCCATTATGCAAAACATATTCTTTATCCAGAATTTTAAAAAAGGTTAGAATTCAAAACTAAAACATGAAACTTTTAGGGGTAATGGATAGGTTCATGACATAAATGTGGTAATGGTCTTATGAGGGCATATTTAACTCCAAATTTGTCAAATTGCATACATTTTGTGTGTAGACTTTATGGGTGTCAATTATACCTCAAGTGGTTTTTAAAAAGCAAAATGAAAATAAGCTACCTTTATTCTTGCCTCTAAAAAATAATGAAATATGAATTTTAAAATATTTGAACAGAAAAAGCATATTTCTAAATAATTCTCTGGGTTATAGAGAAATTTATAGAAGTAAAAGCATTGTTCAAACTTAATGACAATGAACACACTACACTTAAGGCTCTCAGGAAGTACTTAAGTGATAAACTACTAGACAGGGTCTTTGATTCCTATGCTAACAACTTTACAATGCCATTATGAGGAATACTAAAAGAAAGTATTTCGAAGGATATATTAAAGACCAGATGAACTGTAAATAAACATAATAATTTTCAAACTCTCAAGGTAAAGGTTTCCAAAGATACTTGGAGTATCCAATAGTAAAATGCTTTTAAGACTTTTAAGCTTTCTGTAGTGAATAGCAATATTATGTCATCTATGATAAATCTCATTTACAAAATAGGCAAGCCAAGAAAAAGTACAGGGGTAAAATAACAAGTAAGACTTCATTAAGAATATCAGCACTCATTAGCTTGCCCAGCTGCTAGAAAACCAGAACTTTTCAGTACTTCCCAAACCTATCACCTCTGGATTTAATGAATTTAAAATCTTCAACAATGTATAGGTTGATGGAAAAGAGAGATATTTTTATTATGCCATATCTATTTATTCTCTTGCTAAAAAGGAAATAAGAAATTACTTGGAAGAGTAAAGTTAACTGGAATTCAACAAAATGTTTTATATCCCTTCCCCAATTGATAAGCATTATATCCTCCTGAAAAAAGGCAATTTTCATACAACTTACCATGCGTAGGTCTTTGCCTACAGATTTTTGAATAAAAAATTGCTATACCAATCATTACAATTATAATCTAGAAAAACTTTCTAAATAATGACAATATATAAGTGTTATTATTAAGAAGAGTATTAGGCAAGCATTTTAAGGATATTGGGCACCATTATTTACTTTTCCTTTTGTATTGCACAGATAAACTGAATGCAAAGAAAATAAATAAATCTCGTCTTCCATTAATAATGTTATGAATACTCAGGTATTTTAAAAATTATTTTAGACAAAATGTTTCTTCCTATTGACAAAATGTCAACTTCCTTGTAATCAGAGCTTTATTTGAAAATAAAAAGTTACTGGGTTAATCTTTTCTTCACACCAGGTGGGTTAAGTATTGGATTTGAAAGAAAGGTACTAACTAATTTGAAATTCTCTAAGATTCAGTGGAGTGGAAGCCTTGGTTATAATAGATAATCTACATTCAAAGCACAGGCAGTCCCCACCTTGCAAATGGGTTATATTCCAAAAGTTAATTTGAAAGTCTGCTGTTTAGAACTTGCGAAAGGATTTTGCCATGGAAACAAAGTTATAAATGACAGTTGAATTTCTAAGCTACCCCACAAAAGTCTATCTAACCATAATGTGTCTGAATTCAATTACTTCAAGGAGAGGTTTTTAACAGAAAGTAATATAGTCCACTGACAGGCTGATCAGTGGCCCATTTTATCAGAATATCTCAATTTAGTGTTGTTGGCTTGTTGTTTTAATATTTCCTTATTTGATCCCTTGAATAATATCTTCCTATAAGAGGTACTTATTTCATTTTTTATAGCCCTGGAGATTACTTTAAGACTTTATTTATTTTAAAACAAGGAATAAATATTCATTTTCCCCCCTCTGTGACAAAAATCAGTTTCTTTCTTTATACGGTCTTTTTCATTTGATGTCTGCTTTTTGCTCATTTTGAAATTTATGCAGTTTTCATTCCTTTTCTCATCATTTGATTTTCTTGTTTTGTTTTAGTGTGTTAGTTATTTAAAATGCCCTCAATAACAATTGTAGCTGGCCAAATATCAGTGAAGGTAATTAATAAACAATTACAAGTAGGATTTTTCACTTTGGTGATTTCACTTCCCTGACCCCTGATTACAAATAAATGGTTCCTAAATTCTGTATGTGCCACCCAGTATTTTTGTAAATTTTATTTTATTTTAAAGATAATAAAACCTAACAAAACAAAACAGAATAAATCCAATCAAAACACAGCAGTGAAATTGGTACAGAGCATTAAAGCAGGATAATAGGAAAACAACAATGGCTACTATAGTATATTGTTATCTTCATAGTAGTTGTCCATTCCATCACATATAGCAAAATCAAACCAAAACAAAACAGGATAAAACCAATCAAGACAGAATATTGAGTAAAGCAAAAAAAAAATTAATAATAAAAAACAATACAATGAGAATAATACTGGACTTCAAAAACAAGATAGAAGGAAATACCCCTATTTTGCCATATTGCATACTGTTATCCTCCCTATAGATGCTCCGACTGCTGGCCCAAGCCTGTAAATTCAATGAAACAATACAAGCCTTCAATTGCTTTTTGTACCTCAGTTGCTATCAACTCAGGCTGACCTCCAAACCAGCTGGTGGCTTACAGGGTGAGGGGGTTTGGTGATTCTCAGCCCACACACCAGTAGGCTCATGGGAAGCACTGACTTTTCTTTCTTTTCCTGGACCCTGCATGGTCTGCACAGTTTACCAGAAAGGCTGGCTAGTTGGCTCATTGATCGGCTCCTCCCCACTACACAGTATTTTTTTTTAATTTTAAAACAAAAGAATAAAAACAACGATACAGAATTTCAAAACAAAATAATAGATTAACAATGGTTAATATACTGCCTATTGTTATCTTCAAAGTAGTTGCTCAGATTACAAGACACCCAGTATTTCTTAACTGGCCCCAACTTAATTTTTTTGTCCTGCATCTCCATACCTTCCATCACAAACTCTTGTCTTGGCTTCTTACTTCCAGACATAGAGATGTGGCATTTCCCTCACTTTGATGCCTTGTAGTTGTTTTCCTTAGTAATGCGCTCTACTTGGATCATTTTATTTAAAGTCTATTCTTCAAGGTTTATCTCAAATTTCACACCCTCTAAACTAACATGGAATAATGGAAAGTGTTTGGGAGTTTTACAGATCTAGGTTTGAACCCTAGATTTGTCACTTTCTTAGCTGTATGTGTACAAACCTAAGTTTAACCTCTCAGAGCAACAATATTCATCTAAGGAATGGGACTAATAGTACTTTGATCACAACATTGTCTTAAACATTAAATAAAAGAAGTTAAAA
Organism: Cuniculus paca; assembly: GCA_004365215.1. Lineage (NCBI taxonomy): Eukaryota > Metazoa > Chordata > Mammalia > Rodentia > Cuniculidae > Cuniculus > Cuniculus paca. The sequence goes on along the minus strand of RJWT010001312.1, from coordinate 28,750 downwards.
TTTAAAATCATAATGCCTTTGACCATTCTATAGCTACTGATTGCACTGTACTTGTCCTTTTCAAGCCCTCCAGGAAAATTTTTATCTTAGCTATTCATTTCAATGTTATAGCTCTAAAAGTCTCTTTTTGCATGAGCATATTTTGACTCCTTTATCAAGTATTTCAAATCTATCTGATTAAAATCTATCCATCAAATCCAGGCTAGGCGTTCAAAAGTCAGAAACCATACTAGGTGTTTCAGACAGGGGTTTTCTCTAAAGAATTAATCACACAATGTTGGAAGACTGAAACAGCAAATAGAGGTTGCTGAAGGAATAGCTAACACCTGCAAGACTGCAGAGGTTAGGGGACTATATAGGAAAACCTAGAAACTTGGAGGAGAGGGGCACTCCTGTCATTAGTACTCAGCTCTCTGAAGGTGTTATGATTGGTACTATATTAACAAAGGGAGAACAGCTGGATGGTTGTGGTAGCCACGAAAGATGTGACACAGCTAATTCTATGCATGCCAAGAAACTCTATGGTTTTTCCAATAGCTGTTATCCTTTGAAGGAACAACACTTATGGTATTGTAAATAGGCAGCAAATCTTGTCTCTCTTTTACCACTTTTCCAGTCACTCTTTAGAGTACTAGACCTTCCCATTGACAAACTCTAGTTTTACTGTACAGGATATTTTGGTATGGAAACAATGGAAATGAGACCAAACCAAATATTGTAAGTACACATATATTTGCACAGGCAAAGCTTTATTTAGGGATCAGGGGAAGAAACTTCAGTCAAATTTGGGTTTCAACTGAAACGGGTCACCATTGATCAAGAGAGGGACCAAGCTATTCACAGAACAAAGAAAGCAGCGAGTTTTTATAGATTTGCTGAGTAGGCTAAAGTCCAATAGGTTTCTATTGGCCAGGGGCATGGTTCCAAAAGACATTTCTTCTTGTGTAAGATTTGGACAACCAGGTAGTCCTGAAGGCATTTATTTGTGGGGTGTGTGTGTGTGTGTGTGTGTGTGTGTGTGTGTGTCTGTCTGTCTGTCTGTCTGTCTGTCTGTCTGGTGGTGCTATTATCCTGTCCAAAGTATCACAGCTTTGTGGGTCTGGGTCTTATAACAGGGCTGAAGAATTTTAGGTGCTTCAATTGCTATAGTTATTGAAGAAGCATAAAGCTTGAGAGGCAGGAAAGAGGAGAGAGAAAAATAAAATCTGTATCAGCTCAAATGAGCCATCAATATGTCTACCTGCAGAGCTGAGTAGAACCTCACCCAAACGTTAAGGCAGCAAAGTGTATGGCAGACATGATATGAAGACAGAGATTTCAAGACTTTTTATCCCATTCTAGTAACATATCAGACAATTACCCAAGTGAAGAGTCAACTGTTCTCAGCAAAAGCAATATTCAGATAAAGGAAATGTAACTTAGGCAGCCGTTACATAACACACGCATCAAAGGTAGTATCTATAACAAAGCTAGAGAAAAAGTAATGCATTACTCATCTTTGTGACCTTTAAAGTCAGTGATCTTTAAGCTAATTAAGGGCAAATGAAGCTAGAGGGCTTATTTAGGTTTTTCTCTCCAGTAACAATTCCTTCATTTTGTGCAGACATTCAGTTTTTGTGCTTTTATGAGGGTCTCATGACAGGTCAGTTGAAAAGGCAGAAGAGTAAATTAGTAACATGCTATATGATACAAGGGGTAATAGTTTACTGTCCTCAAGGGATTATTTTATTGTTCCAGCCCTTTGTCCCATCATGGTGGTCCCTGTCTCCCTAGCAAGAAGGATCTAGTAAAGGCATCTGGGAAATATAGTTTTCAGACCTAGCCCCAGCATCCTAGAGGAAAGAACAAAAGGGTAGTCTTGGAGCTGAGAGAAAAAGATAAATAACAGCACAAAGGGAAAATCTTTTAAAAGTCAAGGACAGCTATTTCGAAGATAACAAGGGGCATTATGGTAGCCATTGTTGATTTCCTATTATCTTGTTTTGAAATTCTATATCACTTTCACTGGTTTTTTTATTGGTTTTCTTCTGTTTTATTTAGCTTGATTTTCATATGTGTGATGGTATGGACAGCTATTTTGAAGATAACAAAAGGCATTATGGTAGCCATTGTTGTTTTCATATTACCTTGTTTTGAAGTCCTGTATCACCTGCCCTGTTCTGTTTTAATTGGCTTTTTCTGTTTTATTTTGTTTGGTTTTATTCTCTCAAAAAAAAAAATAAAGTCAAGGCATTTGTCCTTTGTACAGAGCCTTCACTAAAAACAGTATTCTATAACCATTTCTTGGTTGTCAGTTAATACTCTCCTTTATAATAGACCTCTCTCTAAAGCAAATTTAATTATCAATTTAAATTAGATTCTTACTAGAAAGGAATTTGCTCTTATGTTGAGTAGTATGCCTAATATCAATGTTCAATATATGTTGTTATTAAGAAAATAAGCACAGTAAATCATTTCAGTAATATCCAAGTCACTCACCTGAAGTGCTAGTTTTGTATCTCATGTCATAGTTTAAGCTTAATCTATAGAGCTCATAGAAAAGGTCAATTTACAGAGGGAGGAAAAACAACTTATCCTAAGTGAAGAGAGATATAAGAAGTTCATTCTAAGGTCAGTTGTCTAGCACTAGAGGTAAGGATACGGTGAACATGTTGTCAATCCCACGAGTTGATGCCTGTGAATCCCAAGAGTCCAATAGCTATACCAAATTTCAGTCTTGTATTAGTTCATTTTCTGTTCCTAATAACACAATAGCACAGGTTGACTCCATTATAAAGAAAAATTTTATTTTGGCTCATATTTCTGGAAATTCAAGATCAAGGGTGTGCCTCTGCTAATGACCTTTTCACTGGCAGAATCCAGAGAGGTTTATACATGTGAGATATAGATATAGATATAGATATAGATATAGATATAGATACAGATATATATCTCCTGGTTTTTATCCTTATCCTTACAAGACTACCAGGGATATATCATAGGGGCTCCACGCTAACAAGTTTATCTAATTCCAATCACCTCCCAAAGACTTCCTCTCTAAATATCACAGTCAGATTAATTTTCTTCCCTCTTAGTACCTCACAATGTAAATTAAATTCCAGCATGAGTTTTGAGGGGACAAACCAGATTCAAAACAGCAAGTGTATAATCAAGTGCTTCACCATGATGTACATAAGAGCTTGGGAGGTGAAGACAATAGCAATAGGAGATGATACCTATGGAAAACTATAGTGGCACAGGAATTCATGCTTTAGTCAGAGGTTGGTAGCCTCAGCATAGAGAACACTGTGGAGGGAAAACTGTTGGCTCTGGAAGCAACACAAGAAAACACTTTGATGAGACAAAAGAGGGAGATGGTGAATGTCATGGAGTCTCACAGATGACTGATTCTTGGAGTGTATCTGTGTAAATCCATGAGGATTCTTAGAATTGGCTGGAAAGTATCTGACTTTGAGAATGCTTTGTGAGACTTCTACTACAACTCTATTTTTACTTTCAACTGTAGCTTGGAAAATTGAGTTGTACTTAAATTTTAAAAATTTTAGGTCATTAGCTTCCCTAACATGAAGCTGGATGTTTGTCATCTTTATTATCTTTTATGTAAAGTTCTCTTTCTTAGAGTAATGAGAGTTATTAGTACTAATTAATTTTAGTTCTAACTTTTAAAAGTAATAGTACTGGGTATATATGTTATATGTAGTGTGAAGCAAAAATAAGACCAAAATTCAGAAGTGACTTAGTTTATGAAAACTTTACAGATAAAAATTTGAAATAAGAAATAAAACCAGTCTTTCCATTTATTAGAAAGTCTTCAATTTATTTTTCACCATCACTATACATTTTCACCTAGTTTTCACCATCACTATACATTTTTGTCTTTAAGCAATGCTATTTCATTTTTACATTATATTTTAAAATAATAAAAATTAATTATTGTATAGATATATTTATGCTAGCTACTATAAGTAAATAGTTGAGCTATGAGGCAGTTTTAAAACTCAATTTGGTTTAAATATTTAGTTCTGAAATTTGAGAGAAAAAAGAGCTTTTTCAAGTTTGGTGAATTTAGACTAGCTGATTTTTCACTTTGAAAGTTATTTAAATTTTCTTTTTCTTTTTCTTTTTTTCCAGGTAGGAAAGTTCATTGTTATTTTGGTAAAGAATTGCTCTGGTTTTTAAATTTTTTTTTGAGGGAGAAAAGCCCAGGTTCTTTGAGAATAAGTTGTCTTCTGCCTCATTTTCCTTAAAGATGCCTATCTCTTTTGTCTTTAAAATTGATTCATATGTCATCTGGTTATGCTGGATAATGATCACGGTATGTTCAACCCCAAGGCTGCTATCAGAATCTCCTAAAGCTGTACAAAACATCAAAGAGCTGTTGACAGTCCCAAAGAGATATAGAAACTTTATTTTTTTCAACCTAGAGAAAAATCCTTATAATCTCTCTATTGTTGTGTAGACCCTTCAGATGGGAAAGCTATTCAGTAAGTCCTGGCCAGTAACTAGATAAGTCTTTCCCCCTTTTGGAAGTAAGACTGTCCCCTACAGTGTGCTTTGAAACCATATCATTAACATGGACAAATTTGGGCTACAAGGATTATCATTTTGTGATTAAGAAATTCCTTAGTTTCTCTATAAAGAAGAAACGACATAAAAAACTTGAACCACAGGAAATCACTTTAATGGATTTTCTAGGTTTTGAAATAAAGCTAAAATTTCCAAGGCTATTCTGGATAAAAGGACAGAAAACAAAAAGCCAAATTGCTTTGAGTAATAATAAATTCACAAGAATTTGGAAATTGTCCCTGGGGGCTTTTAAAGGGAGGTAGTTTTAAGGGTACCAGGAACTCAAAAAACTGTGGCAAAGGTTCTTGTTAGGGTGATAGACCACAGCCAAGTAGTGGCAGGGTGGGATGTGAGGACAATGACACCAGTGAAAAAATTCCCTGTGGTAAGAATGGCTAACATCAATGTCAAGTTACTTCCTTTTCTGTGCCTATTTTCCTCTGCTCTTATTGAAGGTGCTGCTTCAACCTTGGAAAAGCACAGTGAGGGATGGAGATGGAAACAATAGAGTAACCAGAAGCAAAGCTTGACCTTAGCCATTCCCTTCCCAAGTTTCCTTGGCAATGTGCAGGAAGATCAGGGATTTCCCTAACCTCAACTAGCCAAAACAGCCTAATCACTTATCACTTATTTACTGGCCAGTAGGCATATACCAAGCACTTTATGCTTTTTAATCTTGGAAAACAGGCATTTTATTATTAGTATATAGATAAGGAACTGAGACCCAGAAAGATTAGATAATATGCCAAGAATAATCAAATAGTCAATAACAAACCTGGTATTCGAGTCAAATTTACCCAATTACAAAACCAGTGTCTCCTCACACCTGACATTATACCATTCTTCTCAGAAACAGCTTTGACTGCTTTAACTAGTATACCTTAGTCTACTGCTTTTCTCTTCCAGACTTGCACCTAAAGAGAAGAGTATTGGCAATCATGTTCTTTGTGGCTCTGTTTAATTAGGTTCTTCAATTTTGCTGAGAGAATTCAGTCAGTACAACCCTCCCACCTCAATCTGCTGTTCTCTCTGGTCTTCATCACCAAACTTCTTTAACTCCAAATTTCCTAGAGATACATCTTCCCTTGCTGTTTGACATCTTGATTTCCTTCTCTCCCTTCAACCCACCACACCTTACCAATTGTGAAGAGTCTGAGATTTTATCCTCCTTGCAAGCTATTAACTTAACCAGCCACAGTTTTGTAGGTGCTGGCAGAAGACAAGGGTCAAAAGCTGGCATTACTCATAATGTGACAGGGAGAACTAGTGTCCTGTTCAGCCAGTCTCCCTGCCTCTCAGGTCACGTGTGAGGCAACATGGTGTTTACATCACAGCTGAGGAACCCCAAGCTTTGGAAACTCTCAATCTTTGATGAGCTACAATAAAACTTGCCCAAGCTTGAATTTAGAATGAGATACTATCTTTATTATACTGGATGATAAATACACTTCCCCTCTGCTCTGGTGGGGGACATTATATCTATTTTCCCAAGTTGTTTGACAAACATTCCAGAAAAGAGTCTAGAACGAAAGCCTAGAACATAAGACATAAAATTATGAGAATCCCATGAAGAATTTTCTCCCAACCCATTCCTGCATTTCTCATACAGATTTCTCACTTGAAAGTGATCAGTAACTTCCTTCTTTCATGACCCAACAATCTTCTAGAATCCTAGAGAGAACCACAAAGAGCAACATTTAATCATTCAAGAAATATTTATTAGGCACCTCCTTATATAACAGGCACTATACAAGCCAAATAGACATTTTTTCCTCATGAAGGGAGCAACCGACACACTATTCACACATTTGAAAATGTAACTATGTTTAGCCTCAGACAAACCGCGATAGGCAGCAATATGGAGAAGCCAACGAACTCATGCTCTGATTAGTCTCATATTTTAAAATAATATACACTTATACTTCAGTTATTCGAAGGTCAGCTCCCCAGCAATTCTGTCTGGAAAAGGGCCAAATCTGGAAGTTCAAAACTGGAAATCTCACAAGGAAAGAACTTTCAGTAGTGAAGAGCAATGAAAATATCTCAAGATACCATTTAATATAGGGTCACTGTCATTTTTACTGATGGGAAGAAAAGGAACCTCTACAGCTGGCTGTAGATATAAATATCTGACCACTCATCATCTGGAGCCACAGCAGAGCAGCAGAGAAAGAAAAAAAATAAGTAAAAATTAATGGTAAAGCAGAAAGCATGAGAAGAAGGATCAAAGTAGATAGAGGCAGAAAAGGAGGTGAGAAGAAGTGATGGATATTCGAAAAGGTGATAAGAACATCCCAAAGTGAAAAAAGGACCTAAGTGAGGATTCTATGCACCTCAGCAGTCTCCTGTGACTTCAGTGGATGGCCAGGCTATCACATTTGATGATTAGTCACCAACAAACGATTTCATTAACCATTCTATTCCTTAAGAATATAAGGAATACATGCATTTTACAGAGATTTTTCTTAAATGGTTTAAAAAATATTGCCGTTTTAAAAGACCGCGCAGTTAATGTACTGAAATAAAGCCCAACGTGGGGCTTGGTTACATTCATCACTATTTTCGAAAGGACATTTCCCGGGATGGCTCTTCGGTCTCAAAAACTGCCCCCTCCCCAAGTCTTCCGGAGGAAACTGCAGAAAGCACGCGGCCCCGCCGGCCTTAGGCATTATTGCAGCGCCCCCCGTCGCTTGAGGTCTAACGAAATCGCGGCCGCGTGCGTTCACTTCTGTCTTCGTGCTGTCGCGAAAATTAAGGTAATGGTTTCCACAACATTTGCCTAGCTAGGGAGACCCAGAAACTAAACCCTAGGTTTTCATCTTAAGTAAATTATACGGAGGAACTGCCGAGACCCCGAGCTCTGTGAGGAAGCCTACGAGCCCACCCAGGTTGGCTTCCTAGTCCCTGGGGGGCAGTGTCCCCAAAAGCACCTGCCAGCGTGAAGTTCGGTCGCTTGTGGAAAGGGGCAGACGCGGCGCGTTTCAAGGGGAGGTTTTTGGAATGCGGACTGAGAACTAAGCCACTGGCCCTCGGAACGTGAATTAACTCGCTTCCTGAGGGTGGTTCAAAGCCTGGTCAGAGCGGGGCCTCGAGACGGCCAGACCGGGAAGCTAGCGGGCGCTCGGGAAGCGTGGCGGGCGCTCAGTCCCCCCACGCCGGGCGCCGCGGGGCCCCTGCTCCCGCGGACCTGCGGGACGGCGCGCGCGGGCAGGGTAAGTAAGGGATCCGGCCGGCCGGGGGCGCCGTCGGCGGGGCTCGCGCAGCCGCACTCAGCGCGCCGACTCCCGACTCCTCCTCCCGGATCCGTAGTAAGCATGGCGGCGGCGGCGTTCGTGGTCCCTCGGGTGAAACAGAAAGCGGGAGCTACGCGGAGAGGGAGCGAAGAGCGGGGCTGAGGCGGCGCCGTCCCTGCCGGGAAACGACCCTAACAGTCTGCGCGCCAGCGGCCGCGGCGAGCGCCCCGAGAACTGGCTCTGCCGCTGAGGTAGAGAGAACGATCAGGAACCCGAAGAAGAGGCGCCAGGGGAGCCGCCTTCCTCTCCCTCAGCGCGGCGTGAGTCGGAGGTGAGGGCGCGGGTACTCACTCCGCGAAGGTGGCGGACACCGCGCAGTTCCGGCGCCGTCCCGCCCCGGAGCGGGCGCTGCGGAAACCGTTAGGCTGCGGAGAGGGCCGGGGCGCCGGGCAGGGCTCTGCCCCGTCGAGGGGCCTGGTCAGCCCACCGGCCACAGGGCGCGCGAGGGGCCAGGAGGCGCCGCGTCGGATCGCGGGGCACCTGCCGGGGCCAGGGCTCGCCCGGGGGCGCGGCCGGGGCGCCTTCCCTGCGGGCGGCGAGGCGGGGGCGCGGCGGCCCTCCCCGCCTCCCGCGGCTGACAGCGCTGCTCCGGACGCAGGGGGCGGTGCGCCTCGGCTTTGGCCGCCGAGCAGCGCTGAACTTGTTCGCTTTTCTGCAGTTTCCCCCGCTCACCTTAGGGTTAAAACCTCGAAAACCCGCCCTTCGGTGTTTTTAATCCTGTCGGGGTGGCTGCTGCCAGTACCTGGCGGTTCTTCTCCCCAGGTGAATTAACCACCTGTTCAGTCGGACGTGGACCGGAGGCTGCAGCCCTCGCTCAGTTTAACAACCTGAATCTTTGAACTTGTGACGCGGATTTGGGAGGGCGTCATGCGTTAGGTGAAGGTAAATGAACAGATAATTTCGACGTCAAATTGCGAGCCGAACGTTGGCTATTTTCACGAGCGAGCGTGGTCGTAAATTGTTCCATTAAACTGTTAACGTTGCAAGCCTTGGTCTATTGGGGGAGACTGTAGAGGTTGCTGGGAATGCTTGGGTTCGTAAATGGAGATTTTCTTCTGTGAAATTTTATATAAATTTCTCTGGACCCCTATTAACCAAGAGTAACAGGCCGATGAGGTTTTCGTTTTCTTTTTACGGTATAATCCTTACCGCATGTTCACGATGGGCTTTTAAAACTTCATACTTATTTTGCTTCTTTCTGTGGACTGTTCTTAGTTTTTAAAACCGAAGTTTGTGTTCTGTTACATACGAATGAAATAACAGTTGAACTCTTTCTGTAATAGTTTATCACTGTGTTCTTACCAGCACCAGTACCAAACATACGCCACTCAGCAGTTCCAGCCATATGCTAGGCAGAAACAAACTTGAGTTTTGTGGCTTTCGTCTTGTATTTGGATATTCGTTTTTGTGTATTTGCTAAATCTTGTCATCTTGTAAGTTTTGCTTAAATTCCCTGAAAATGTTCAAGAGAAGTCCGGTCTTAAAATTTGCTTATTTGAATTAATTTTTTTTAATTACTTTTTTTAAGTAATGAGATGTCCACTGAGATAGATGGTGAGCCTGAAAACACTGAAGATTTTAAACACATGTTTTATAATATGTACCAAAATTTTGTTTTTAGCATTTTAACCAACTAGTAATTTTTACCATCACTAATACTCATTAATGGGAAAAAGGGATGATGACAGGAAAAAATTGTGAAATTTTTTATATTAAATTTCATATTTAAAAATTTTAGCTATCACATTAAATTTAACTATATTTTCTTCATTCCTTTTATAGATCATCTCAGTTTCTGTGTTGATGAAGTGGACAAGTTTTTCCCCAGGCTACTTTTAGCCACCTGTATGCTTCTGTATTAACTCCCTCTTTTTCCCTTTTGTCTGAGTCCTCTAAATCATTGGGTGTTCAAGAAAAATAAACTGTTAACATTGGGCTCAGCCAGGCATAAGTATAAAGATGATCTGCTTTTCCAAATTAATGATGTGTGTTGAAAAACAGTATTTTTGGTGTGCTCTGTGTCATCATTTCCTCTCTTCGTGTGAGTAACCGAGAGCTGATTTGTTTTATTTTACCATGGGTTTAGTAATTCCTTTTTGCCCGTTAAAATTTCTACAGTAATATTAAGCAGATTTTATTATTAATTAAGAAAAATTTATTCCTCCTTGATTAGACAGACATAGGTAAAGGCTGATAAGGTAAAAACCAGGGAGGAAGGAATGCATAATTAATATTCTGATTGTCTTTTGTAGCTATACTTAGGTAAAGAGCATTTAATTTGTATGTATTTTTAATTGCAGACTTATGAATAATATTTATGCTTCTTTTAAAACATGTTTATATATACAAGGCTTTGCACCTTATATTTTGCCTTTACTATATAGTTTATATTTTTGAAACAGTTTGATGTCTTAACCAAAACACATTTTTTCAAACAAAATATTCTTGTTTTTTTCCATAAGAATGTGTCCAAATTGTGATTTCCAATTTTATTAACCAGGTAATCAAAAGATAAGTCATCAGTGGGATTTTTTTGTTTGTTTAGCAATTTCTGAAGACTTCAAATAAACTCAGCATAATTTCAGAGTATTTTTCAGTCGTCTTCATTTAGGTCTTGATCCTTAGCCTTCTATTTTCCCACTTTTGTGGTTTTGCTTGTGTTTAATGTATACTTCTGAGTTTGCAGTTAGCCCGTAGTCTCCCATCAGAATCTTTTATAGGTGTCATCTTTTGATGTTTCCAATCACTTACATCCTGTGGGTGTTTTTTCTCCAAGATAGAGGAATGTATTTTGGAGTTGACAGATGCTCAGAGGGTGATGAGATATTATCAAAGTGGTGATAAAAAAGCAGTTTACAAACTAGTTGGATACTAGACTAATGAGATCATAAGCAAAATAATACAAGCTAATATTTAAAGTATGTGGCACCTTCTGTAATTTAAAGCATAGTGAGAGCCAGCACAATACAGGAATTTGGAGAAAGTCAGACTTGAAAATTAGAAAGGATTTATATATCAAGGGAGATTTATTCTAAAAAGATAGTTAGGTATAGTTGGAAGTAGTAGCAAGGAGACCAGCCTGAGAGCATCCAAGAACAAGCACTGTATTAGGAGAGAAAACACAAAAGGTAAAGATGTTAGCTGTGCCCAGGGTATGGTCAGAAGAATAAGATGGACAGAACATGAGTTTGACTATATCATTATGAATTCATCATTGAAAGAATTATGCATTTGCTTTGACATATTAATTGTTTTGTGTACACTGGATAGCTTACATGTGTTTATGTAGCTTACATCAAAGGTCAGCAAACCTTTTTTGTAGAGTTGAGAGTATTTTAGACTTTGCAAGCTGTTTATGGTCTCTATGGAATAGTCTTATTTACATGCTTGCCTTTTTTTTTTTAATACAATCTTTTAAAAATGTAAAAATCATTCTTAGCTCAAGCACCAAACAAAATAAACTGTCATCTGTGGGCTAGGTTTGGCCATCAGGCCTGGTTTGCTGACTTCTAGCTAACAATTGGTTAGACAATTGACCACATGGTACATTCTATGAAGTATATCATTTTGTCTATGTGATTGTTTGGTGGTTCACATGATTATCATTTAAGTATTTTTTTCCTTGTAGTACACTAAAAGTAAAGAAAATATGCTAAAATAAGTAGTACTCTAATTGTTCAGTGGTCAAACTTCTACCTACATTCTGGGGTAGTTCTCAGAACTAGGAAGTGAAAGAAGAAAAGCCTTTAAGCTAACCCTTAATGGAAGTGAAAATAGCTTCATAGTTGCTTAATTTAGAATTTGTATAAAGTGAAGTATATCAACCTAGTGTGATGGTTTAAAACTATAACTGGCATTTAGAAACTTTGGCTTAGGATGTTGGTGGCCTATAATTGCTAACAAAGAGAGCAGGTAGTAAGGAGCCTAGTTTTAAAAACAGTCTAGGATGAGTTAGTAAAAGAACAAACAGTTGGAAATCCTGAAATAACTTCGAGTCATTTTGTTATGAATCAACCTAATAGTTGATATTTATGTTGATGAGTTTGAGTCATCAAGAAAATGTATATCATGCAGAGTAAGGCAAGGAAAGTCCTAGAAATTGCTGATAAAATGTTGACACATTAAATTTTACTCTCAAAAGAAAGTTACTCCCCTTCAACTTTTGTCATGTTTAAAACACCTTTACTATTACAGCTTTTTCATTTCCTAAGAGATAATTGATGGTGATTCAAATCTAAATCTTGGTCCAGCCTTCATTGCTCATCAACAGTATTGGTTTCAGGTTAGCTTTTTTTTTTTTTTGCAATCCTGGTTTTCCAGTCCTTAAAATAGAGAATAAAACCTGTTTTATTTTCATTACAAATATTGAAGACCCAAAAAGTTGTTGTAAATCTTGAAAACATTGAAGTATCATATAAGTGCGTACAGTGAATTTAATGTATTGGAAGCAATACTGCCTTTTTTTCCCCCTTTATAAAAAATACAAGACCAGAAATACTGAATTTGAATTTTATCCTTCAAATGGTTATTTCCAATAAGCATTTAGTTTACTCAGATTATAACTGCTTTCTTGGCAAAGAGAATGCATATGATAGTTTTCCATTCTTAACCTTTCTGTGCAGTCCATATGCACTGTGCCTCTGTCCCTTTTTACAAGGAAATAATGAGCTATTCCATACAATCTCAGCTGTTCTTTCCAAAGTGAGGTAAAAATGGGCTTTTGCCTTTCTTATTTTTTATTTCAAGTGAAAGACAATTTCTGTATCTATTGAGATTTCATTGGATTTTATTAGATCCTATGCTTGGTTATTTTTAAAATCCTACACATGTGCTGGGTGTGTGGTAATACATTCAGTTTTACAAATGAGATTATACTTCCCTCTCTTCCTCACTTCTTGAGATCTCTTAAAGTGATAGTTACTAAAAATATAAAATTATGTGTACTTTGTAAGAAGTCTTGATGTAAAAGTTATCTGAGATAGATTATATGTATTAATCACCAGTATCAATGTTGACGTGTTGTGTCTTCTGTTCTCCTTTAAGTTCACATTTTAATCTGTGGTCCAACAAATGCTTTTTAAAGTTTATATGATTTCTTCACTGTCTACTCCAGTGAGAAATTACATTAATTTATATATGCATTTCGTTTTCTTCAGCAAACCTGCAGGGAGGGGGAAAAATCTTTCTCTGGGAGTTCTAAACAGATGATTCATAATTATAATTTAAAGCACAGTTAAGACTGTCTTTAAAAATAATTAAAAGTTGAGCATCTCTAATCTGAAAATATAAAATATTATATGGTTTCTCTTGTATCACAATCCCAAAGTATAAAGAACAAAATAAAAGATAATGAGAAATAGGGAGATAGTCTTTTGCAAAAGAGAAGGGTGCCAAGAGATGGGGAGGGAGTAAATAAAGAATTAAGATGCATTGTGACATGCACTAACTCCCAGGGATGGATGTAATCATAATGTACTCCAAACATGTACCAATAAAAATAAAATAAAAACTTACAGAAAAAAATCATGCCACTTTTCTAATATTTTGAACTCCTATAGTATAATGATGATTTAGTATTCGGGGACGTATTATAATATAATTCATTATAGTAATAGATTTAAGTGAAAACTATAATCATCACCTTGATGCTAAAAGTCATTTTCTAAAATTCTTTTTCACTTCTAATAGCTTTAATCAACAGGAAATAACCTTGTAAAGATTCTCTACGAGAAACCTACTATGTCATCGTGATAGTGAAATACTCTGTAAGAAGCTCTTTTCTTAAAGATAGGAACATGACATTGGTGCAGAAATCTTAACTAGTACATTAAAGAAACAAGAAAAATAATCTATAAATAATGGGGGAAATAAATCACCATTATCCTTTATAGTTGGTTATGATTGTTTACCTAGAAAATACAAAACAGTCAACTGAAAATGAGTTAAAAGTTTCAATACAAGACTATAAGGTAAACTTACCACCTTTCTTACATAGCAACCATAAGTGACCAAAGTACATTAAGAAAAGACAAGCTAAATTAGAAAATACTTTAAAAATTTATAAAATGCTTAACTACATGAAGAAAACTACAAGTACATCTGAATAGATAGGAGATTATTGTATTCCTGAATCTGGCAACTTAATACTGTAAAAACATTTCTCACCAAATTATTTATAAAGTTAATATAGTTCCAGTCAGAAATTCAATAGGGTTTTAAAACATATTTTGCCAAACTGATGGTTCAAATATTGAGAAAAGAAAACACAGGAATGCTCAAATAAATTTCAAAACAAAATATAACAGGGAAAGGTACCCATCAGATATCAAAAATGTAAAATAGCTATTGAAATGATAAGAATTTGGAGTAAAGTATGTTGATCAAAGGAAGAAAATAAAAATTCAGAATATCCATGGATAAAGAATTATAAACTATTTAGAAATGAAAGAGCTAGTCTGTAAATGGTGTGGGACAAATGGCAGGTATCCACTTCATGATACTCTTAAAACTAAGTTCCAAATGGACTAAATACAAGAAAACAAAATGACAAAAATTTTAGAAGTAGAATTGCTTAAAACTTTACTTTGGAGGTGAACACGGGTGTGGTAGTGCATGCCTGTAATCCCAGTGTTCATGAGGCTGAGGCAGGTGTATCACCTTTCAAGGCCAACCTGAACTAAATAGCAAAACCCTATCTCCAAAAAATGGGAAGGTGAAGATCTTTTCAAGTGATACATTAACTTTAAGATACCATTTTAAAAGGCAAACAAGAGACTGAAATAAAATGTTGGGCATGTAATAGAATTAATATTCAAAATGTATTTCATATTTGCCTACAAATCAGAAGACAATTTAGTAGAAAGTGAGACTGTAAGCAGTAATCATAGGAGAGATACAGATAGCCTGTAAAGCTTTGAAGAGATATTCATCCATATCAGTTATCTGAGATACTTAAAACATTGAAATAAAACTTTTAAACAGTTTTTGCTAGTAAAACTGAAAGATATTAGCAAACTTTAATGATAATGTCAAGCTGCAAAGTGGGTACTCATAAATTACTGATTAGAGTATAAACAGGTTTTTCTTTTTAGAAGAAAAGTTTGATAGTATGTCACTTTTAAATGTGCATTCTTCTGAACCAGAAATTTGCTGCCTACATATCCATAATACAGAAATACTGTCTTTAGTACATAGGGGACATTAATATTTCATGATTTATGCTGTGGAGAAAAAGAAATGTGTGGAGAAAAACAGTAATTCAAGTGTTCATCATTAGAATAGTCAAATTATGGCATATGCTTAATGATAGAATATTAGGCACCATGAAAAATCATGAAGTGTACATATAAATGTACTTCTTTGGAAAAAACCGTAAGATATTTTACATGAAAAAACAAGACAGTGTCTGATACGTGTAATTTTATTTATGTAATAGCTCACAGAAAACGTCATACACATGTTAAGTGCACAGAAAAAAGTGTGAAAGGGTACATACCACAGCTGTTAG
Organism: Cuniculus paca; assembly: GCA_004365215.1. Taxonomy (NCBI): domain Eukaryota; kingdom Metazoa; phylum Chordata; class Mammalia; order Rodentia; family Cuniculidae; genus Cuniculus; species Cuniculus paca. The sequence goes on along the minus strand of RJWT010001312.1, from coordinate 13,384 downwards.
CTGTAGAGATGGAACTTGGATTTGGGAGCAAGAAAGAGTTGAAAGTAATATTTCTGTGTACATTACTAAATATAGGCAGGTACAAGCCTTGTGATAAAATAGTCATACTAGCAAAACATAAAAGATCTTAATTTTGGCAGCTATAATTGGGCCTTGTTAGGACTATACCTTCTACTTGGACGACTTCATTGATGTCTGTTTTTCCTGTGTGATTTTAATTTTTTTATTTTAGTTTTTGTTAGTACATGTTTGCATTACATAATGATCGCATTCATTGTGGGAACTTAGTACATGTATATAACACATCATAATTCTTTCTCATCCCTTTCCCCTCTTCTCCCTCTACCTCTTGGTCCTCTTCCCATTGTTAAATATGTCTCCCTGTTTCCTATTATCTATTTTTTATTATGCTCTTTAATTTACTTATATTGTTGGTTTCTTACATAAAAGAAACCATGTTATATTTAAGCCTGTGTGGCTGATTTATTTCACTTAACATTATGACCTGAAGCTACATACATTTTCCGACTAATGACTCAAATTTATTTTTCTGTATGTCAGAGTGGTACTCCATTGTGTATAAATGCCACATTTTTCTTAATTCATCTCTTGATGGACATAAAGGTTGCACCCAAGATTTAGCTATAAGTGTGCTGCTATAAACATAGGCATACACATCATTGTAAATGTAATGTGATGTCTTTAACTGGTTTGAGAAGATACCTGGAAGAAGAATAGCTGGTTAAAAATGGAGATTTCTAGTTTTATTTTTTGAGGAATCCCCAGACTGATTTCCATAGTGATTGTACTAGTTTACATTCCTACCAACAATATAAAAAGATTTCCTTTTTCCCACCACCTCATCAGCATTTATTATTATTTGATTTCTTGATGATAGCCATTCTTTCTGGAGCTGGTTGGAATCTTGGTGTTGTTTTAATTTGTTTTTCTCTAATGGCCAGTGATACCGCATATTTTTTCATGTGTTGGCCATTTGTACTTCTGAAAAGTGTCTATTCATTTCAGTTGCCTATTTTTATTGTCTTATTTTGGTCTTGGGTCTTTTATATATTCCATAATTTAGTCTTCTTTGCGAGCCGTAGATGGCAGAAAATTTTCCCATTCTGTATGTTGTCTCTTCATTCTGTTGGTTCTTTCTTGTGCTGTGCCGAAGATTTTTAATTTGATATAATCCCATTTGTTGACTCTTATTTCTTGTGCATTTGGGGTTCAGGTCAGGAAAGTTGTTACCTACGCCTATGTCTTCAAGAATTTTACCTATTTTATCTTTCACCAGATTGTCTGTTTTAATATTTAGATTTTTGATCTATTCATTTTTATTTAGTACATGGTGATAGATACAGATCTGGATTCAGTCTTCTGCATGCATGTAGCCCATTTTCATAGCACCATTTGCAAAAGTGGCTGTCTTTTTTTGAAGCATATCTTCTTTTCCTTTGTCAAAGATCAGGTAACTGAATGTGCCTGGAGTTGTTTTTTTTAATCTTCTGTTCTGTTGATTCATGTGTCTGTTTTATTGCCAAAACCATTCTGTTTTTATCACTGTAGCTTTGTAGTATAACTTGAAGTCTGGGATTGTAATTTGCTCTTGTTGCCCAGGATTGCTTTTAGTACTCTGGGTCTCTATTGCTCCATATGAATTTTAAGACTGTTTTCTCTAGTTCTGTGAGGAATGTTATTGGTATTTTGATTGATTATCATATTAAATCTGTGTATCAGTGTTGGAAGTATGGCTATTTTGATAATACTGGTTCTGTCTATCTGGGAACAGGGGACATCTTTCCATTTTTTGATGTCCCTTCAACTTCCTTTTATAGAGTACTATAGTTTTTGTTTAGAGGTCTTTCACTTCCTTGGTTAGATTAATTCCTAAGTATTGAATTTTTCTTGATGTTATTGTGAATGAAATTTTCCTATTTTCTTTCTTGCTGAGTTCATTATTGGTGTACAGGAATGCTTTTGGTTTTTGTGTGATTTTCTATCCTGCTACACTGAATTTGGTTGTTGTAGGAGTCTTCTGTTGTGATTTTTTTTTTAATCTTCTATGTAAAGTATCATGTCCTCTGCAAATAATAATTCAGTAATTTGACTTCTTCCTTTCCCATATGTGTCTCTTTTTCTCACTTGCCTGATTACTCTGGCTAGTGTTTTCAGAAATATATTGAACTTGAATATTGATAGCAGACATCCTTGTTTTGTTTCTGACTTTAAAGAGAAAGCTTTCTTCTTTCCCCTATATAATATGATGTTAATAATAGATCTGTAATAAACAATTTTCATCAGACTTACATCAAATCTTTCTATATCTGTTTCTTTCAGGATTCTTTTTTTTTTTTTTTTTTTTTTTTTTTTTTTTTTTTTTTTTTTTTTTTTTTTTTTTTTTTTTTTTTTTTTTTTTTTTTTTTTTTTTTTTTTTTTTTTTTTTTTTTTTTTTTTTTTTTTTTTTTTGCAGCACTGGGGATTGAACTCACGACCTCACACTTGGCCAGGCAGGTGTTTACACCACTGAGCTAAATCTCCGGCTCTTTTCGAATTTTTTAAAATCATGAATGGATGTTTGATTTTGTCAAAGGCTTTTTTTGTGTCTCTTGCTGGGTTGTCTTTGCTTCTGTTTATGTGGTGCATTACATAATAATTTATGTATGTTGACCTATTCTTGCACCTCTGGAATGAAACCTACTTGATCATGATTAGTCATCTTTCTATGATTTGTCAAATTCTGTTTCACAGTATCTTGTTGAAGATTTTTGTGTTTGTGTTGAAGATGTCTATGCTGAAGAAATTGGCCTGTAGGTTTTTTTTTTTTTTAATGAGCAGAATATATTCATTGAGAGAAAGAAAGCTTCTGTCTGAGAGAGAGACAGAAGGAGACCCAAGTGGGTTGCCAAAGACTCTGGCTTTTCTAGGGACTTTTATAGAGTAAAACCACAAGGTGAGATGGGTCCAAGATGGGGAAAACTTGGGAACTCACAAGGCAGATGGGCATGAGGTGTGACAGAACTATGGTCAACCAATAAGATTAATTGTCCAGGTAAAATTGACCAAATTAGGAACACTCGCAAGTGAGCATTCTTACAGGGCAGTGACTCTTCATGTAGGGGGTTGGGATAGTGGCTCCTGGCTTCCTCAAGTTGAGGCATACCTGTTTAGAATATGGATACTTAAGTGTGGTTGCATTAGTCTTGCCTTTTGTCTTGAGATCTGACCTACAGTGGGAGGTATCTGTTTCCTCCAAGGTCACAAGACATCTGATCTTCTGCACTGGCTCCTTTGAGGACCTAGCCCTGTCTGGCTGCCTATAATATTTCTATCTAACTCAACTGCCTGTAACATTCTCCCCTCTGAAGAAGTAACCTGAACTGCTGTGAGGGGGTAATGGGCAATGGCTGATCTGGCTTCTTCAGACTGAAGGGGGTCGTAGTTATTGAATAGCAGTCAGAGGTACTCTTCAGAGGTTCTAACTAATGACCCTCAGTAAATACCAGGCATTTTCATCTTGGGTAGGCATACAGCTTTAAGTCTGGAGGAGACAAAGGCAAAGAAACAAGTATGCATGGGCCAAATAATAGAATCAACAGGATTATTGTGAGTACAGTTAACAAAGACTTTCACCAAAAGGAGCTGGAATTAATTCGTAAAAGGAGGATAAGAATAAAGTCTGGGAAATTTTAGAATCTGACATGACATTGATTTGTCATCTAGTATCTTGAACAGTTACTGAGAGCTAATGCAGAGGGATCAGGAATGTACACGCATTTAGTTCTTACATTTGCATAAATACCTCCTGTGCTGTTGGAATGTCTAATGTCATCTGATTTGGGGGGATTACCTATATCATTAATTTTACTTTTTTATTTAGGAGAGAGAGACCAGCTGTGGTGTCATTTAAAGCCCACTGAGTATAGCTAGTTAAGGCCTCAATATATGTCATATAATTTTTTTTTCATGTGGTGGATCCTAGTAAAAGGAATCTGAAAGAAATCTAGCATATTCATTATTGTTTTATGTGTGTGATGCCTTGGGGTTTGGCACCTTCTTAGATAACAACAAACTTTAATCAAAGCATGTATAATCAAAGTATGTATACAAAAGCATATGTAGTCAAAGCATGTATAGTCAAAGCATGAGTTGTAATTTTTTTAAATTGAGTCCTTGTTTGGGAGTGCTTCTTTTTAGTTTTATTAAAGAGGTTGAGGAGTATTGCCGTTACATCTTCCCTGAAGTTCAAGAATTTATCCATGAGTCATCAGCTCCTGAGCTTTAGTTAGTTGGTAGGTATTTTTGTGTTTTTGTTTTTTTAAATTATTACCTCATTTTCATTACCTGTTATTGCATTATTGAGGATTTTCATATTTTCTTGGTTCAATTTTGGTTATTCATATAAATCTCATAATCCATTTCTTTTTAGATTTTCCAGTTGATTAGACTACAATTTTTTGAGACAGTTATTAATAATCTCCTGTATTTCAGTGGTATCCATTATGATTTCACCTGTTTAATTTCTAATTCTATTGATTTGGGTCTTTTTTTTTTTTGTTTGTTAAGGAAAACGCTAAGTGTCTATTTTATTTATTCTTTTAAAGAACCAGCTCTTCAATTCATTGATTCTTTGCAACTTTTTTAGTCTCAGTTTCATTAATTTCTGCCCTGATCTTTATAATTTCCTTCTCTAAAATAGCTTTGGATTTGGATTGTTATTAATTTTCTAGCACCTTAGGTACATCATTATTTCTGATGAGGCTGTTCATAGCTATAAATTTCCCCTCTTAGGACTGCTTTTATTGTTTCTCATAGGTTCTGGTATGTTGTACTGACATTATCATTTGAGTCTAGGAATTAGCTTCTTCCTTGATTTCTTCTATGACCCATTGATTACTCATTCAAGAGTATATTGTTTAATTTCTACGTGTCTTAGTTACTTTTCTCATTGCTAAGACAAAATACCCAACACTCAAAGTTAAAGAGGGAAAGATTTATTTAGCTCATAGTTTGTAGAGGTTTCAGTCCATAATTAGCTGGCTCCAAGGCAGGGTGGCACATGTCAGAGGAGCTACAGTTCATGGTGGTGGATGAGAGCAAAAGCAGCAAGACAAACCTCTTTCTGTCTCCTATATTGTATCCCATCTACTGTGATTAGGACATTGCCAAACCATTCAGTGAACTGATCCAGGAATTACTGGCCCTTAAACCCAGCACCGCACTAAGAATCAATCACACACTCTAGGTTCAGCCACTTCCTTAAAAGCTCTATGACCATATGAGGCTTTGGGGGAACATCAAGACAAACCATAGCATTCTGCCCTGGCCCCCAAAGATTCATGCACATCCCTTTATTCAAAACACAGTTAGTCCATCTCCAAGAGTTGCTAAAGTCCTGACAGTTTCAGCATTGCTGAAAAGTCCAAGTCCCAAGTCTCCTCTGAGACTTAAGGCAAACTTACCTGTGAGCCCCTGTACAAATGAAAAGAAAGTTAAATACTCCCAACATTCAATGGCACAAGGTAGACATTTTCATTTCAAAGTCACAAAAGAGGATGCAAAGGAATGGGACCAAAGCATGTTCAAAATCCAGCAGGGCAAACATTAAGTCTTGTGGTTCCATGTGAAGCATCTGAGGCAGTTGTAGCAAGATGTGAAGTCCAAGGAGCTTGGGTGGCTCTGCCTCAAGGTACTTCTGGTGCTTGTAGCTCTCATGGCTTCTCTCTTAGGCTGACTCAGCTCCCTCCTTGCAGTTTTCCTCAGATGGTTCACGTTCCTGGCTTCTCCAAATTTCTGGGGTTTCCACTGCACTTTTGGCTTCACACTCAGAGCCAAAAGGGCACTGTCTGGCTTCATAGTCTCAGTGGCACACTATCTGGTCTACTTCTGAAATCTGAGTAGAAGTTTTCCTGACCCCACAACTCTTACATTCTTCATGCAACTAAAACCAGCACCACGTGAGTGATTACAAGGTCTGCTGCCAACTGGAGCAGTAGCCAGACTTTCCTCTCTCTTGGCTATAGGGGTCCAGTGCCTCAATCACTGAGCACTCTGAGTCCAGTTCCAAGGAACAAGTTCTCTAGGCTGCTATCATTCTGAAACATGGTACTCTGGGACTTTCCTCTCAAAGCAAAGTCTCGTTTTTGCAATTTTGAGGCTTCAAAAGGTGGAGTCCTGCTGTTTCTTATGATACCTTCCGATCATCTTTTCTATTTTCATGTTCTTCATAGCAATCAGAGTCTCCTCTGCTCTACCTTTACAGTCCACAGCTTTACTAGAGGTTCCTTCCTGTCCAAATCCACAACATTTTAAATCATTCTGCTGGGTTCTACTCTTAATTCTCAACATAGATCTGGCTAAAAGCCTCCAACAGTTGCTATGCCACTACCTCAACATTCAGTTGCCTTGAAATTTCTTCTACAAAATTAATTAGTCCACTGCATTTAATCACAGTCTCAGGAAAAATCTCTAGACATAAGCAAAATGTAGACAAATTTTCTGCCAAGCATAACACATCCCCTGGAGTCCAGCAGCCAATGCAGTCCTTCTCAGCAGACACAATCCTTCTTCTCAATAGAAACCTCCTGTAAGTGTGGTGTTTACTGGCTTTCTGGTCTTCTGAGCATTGACTGGAACCTCCCATACAGTACACCCTCAGGTCTTCAAGCCCTGCTCTTTAGCTGGCATCTCGGAACCTTTCCTAACTCTTCCCCTTCCCACAAGCCAGTTCCAAAGGCTTTTGAGCCCCATGACCAGGTACAGTCACAGCAACAGTACTACTCCCAGTACCAAATTCAGTGTTAGTTACTTTTCTCATTGCTGAGACAAAGTACCCAACACCCAAAGTTAAAAGGGGAAAGGTTTAACTCACTGTTTGTAGATTTCAGCCCAAACCATAATACCATGTATTTGCATAATTTCTGTGTTTTTTTCTTTGGTCATTGATTTCTAGTTTTATTGCAGTATGATCTGGTAATATGCGTAGAATAATTTTGATTCTTTGTATTTACTGAAGTATACTTTATGGGTTGGTAGGTGGTCTATACCCGTGAAAATCCCATGTGCTGCTGAGAGAACATATATTCTGTTGTGTTAGGTAAAATACTCTGTAAAAGTCTATTAAATCTGCTTTTCAAATATTTGGTTCAATTCTAATATTTGTTGATTTTTTTTGTTGTTGTCTAGTTGATCTGTTTGTAACAGTTGATCTATCTTGGTGCATTGAGGCTCATCACTATAATTGTGCTGATGTTTAATTGATCTTTTATGTCCAGAGTTTGTTTTATGAAGTTGGGTGCACCAGTGTTCAGCATATATATTGAATATATATATAATTATATATGTTTATAATCATTAACTTTCTGTTGAATTGTTCCTTTAATAAATATGTAGTGACCTTCTGAGCCTCCTCTTGTCAGTTTTGGCTTTGTTTCAAAATAGCATAACTAATTACTTGTCCCTGCTTATTTTGGGACTTCTGTTGCATGGAATATTGTTTTCCATCCTTTGATTTTTAGTCTTTGAATTTCTTCTTTGGATTAAATGTGTTTCTTACATATATATAGTGTACAGCTGGGTTTTGTTATTCCTATGTAATTTTTAATAGCACCTCCTTTCATTTGCAAAACCTCAGTATCTAAAGTCTCTGGTACTTTTAGAAATAACAGTTTCATTACAGTATTGGGTCTGAAGCTGTGATAAAATGCATTACATAAGTGAGAATTGTACAAGTGATTCATATAACCTTTATACCTGCTAACCAATGCCATTTTATTATACTTTTTTTCATTTCTATTATAAAAACACTTTTATTTTTAAAATGTTATAATTTTGGGGCTGGTGATGTAGCACAATGTTAGAATGCTTACCTAGCATGGGGAAGTTCCTGGGTTTCATGCCTGATGCTACAAAAATAAATAAGAAAAAAATACGGATGAATGTGGTTGTTTTCCATATATCTGGCTATTTTGATCCTCCCTTGAAATTAGAACTTTGTGTTTTGGTTGTTTTTGTTTTGTGCGTATGTGTGTTGTTGTTGTTGTTGTTGTTTGTGGTGCTATGGGTGGAATGCAGAGTCTACATGCTACCACAGTCTCAGCAATAGCTCTACTGTTGAACTGTATCTTCAGCTGTAGAACCTAATATTTTAAGGAAGTGGATGTTAGAGGTCAGGAGAGAAGTCAGTAGCTTGAGAGGAAGACAGAGTAAAGAGAAGGAAGATTTTTAAAAATTAAAACAGGGAGGGGAAGAGGTGAGTATATTTTAAAATAATGGTTTTTAACCCAGGCATACATAATTGTCAAGTTATAAACAAAGAATTTGGTTGTCTCAGAGATTAAAACACTGAGTTCTATAGACAAATATCTCCTCTCATGGCAAATAAAAAGTGTTTCTTGATTGACTTATGATAAAATTCTCTAAGTGTAAAAAATGGAGAAAGCGTATTATGGTAAAATTGTAGTATTATAGTAACTTTTATGTAAGAATTCAACCCCTTCTGTATTAAATTTCTAAGGTTTTACTATGACTAGAAAATATTCAGAAACTGCTGGGTTAATCTTGTATCTAAAGTCACTCTACTGAACATAACAGAATTTTTTGTTTTTTTGAAAGTGGGTCTTCTTATGTAGCCCATACTGGCCTTGAAATCGCATTTCGCCTATCTGAGCCTCTTTAGTGTTGGGATTACAGGCAAGCACTACCATGCCCGGTTCTTTATAACCAAGAATTTGAAAGTAAAAAAGAGCAAAGTAAGCAATCTGTAATATACTTGTAAAAACTAGTGCCTCTGTAAAGGACAATAAAATGTTTGTAGATGAAAATAGAATTGTCCCAAGTGTAATTATTGTTTAACTCTAAGGGTAAGCTAAGTGCTTTGAAGACAGCAGACATCTAGAGCTCTGTACAGGATTTCAGATACTACGTACTTTTAAGAAAAGAAAGTTGATCTTGTGTGCATAATGCCTTTTAATGGGCTGGGGTTTATTTGGAAGCAGTTCTTGTTTTCTTTCCATTTGATGTCTTTGATGTCTTTCTTCAAGATTTCTTTTGGAATCTGTTTTATCCACATTTTAATGTTAGAATTAAACTTGTGATTTTTTTAGTTGGGGAGCAGGGGCTGTATCTTCTTAATGTAAATTAAATTGCATTTAATGCGTTTGACTAACAAGGGTAATGAAAGTGGCTCTAATCACTTGCTATTTATATCTCTTCATTTCACAGTGAGTGAGGCCCACCCATCTTACCTATTGTACCTCTTCTACCTTTCCCATGGATAAGAAATTAGAGATTAATCCAATAAATAAGTTAAACCTGTTGCTAACAATCTGTATAAACCATCATTTCTCCTATAACAGTATGAATATATATTCTTGCTTGTATTAAGTTAAACTTTTGTTTTGCTTTGTTTTGTTTTGTTTTGTTTTGTGTTTTTGAGATAGGGTCTCATTCTGCAGTTCAGGCTGGCCTTAAACTCACTTTGTAGCCCAGGCTAGTCTTGAACTTGCCACGATCCTCCTGCCTCAGCCTTCCGAGTGCTGGGATTACAGGCATGTGCCACCATGCCCAGCTTTAAACTTTATGAAATAGTTGATATTTAAATTTTTTTCTCTTTAAATGGCAATTTTAATATGATTTAAGCTATTAAATTGTAGAACTATGGTTACAGTAATTGCTTTATATACTGATACCTTGGTTGTCAAACTCAGTTCTTTCCAAATTCATGTTCAAACACCAAAAAGTTCAAGAACTGAACATATTTTTCCCATGAGAAATAATAGAAAACCAAATAATTGATTCTAAGGTCCTAAAATTACACTTACAATTTCAGTTTTCCAGGACATTAACAAATTTTGGTATGATTTCTTTCTTTAATTCTATCGTGGTTCTCACAGTTGTCCTCTTAGCTTTACTGCTAGCATCACTAACTTTCTTCGTTGCCATAGTTATGATGTTTTATGCAAATAAAGTACAAAAAAAAAGCACAATGACAAATTTTTAACACTAACGCAAGCACTATATGTTGTCTGCGCGAGAGTGGCGCTTAGACTGAAGCATCACCCTTTTGTGTCTGCGGCAATGCATGACTTAATCTCAGTATAGGTTTTTCCAAGTTGGATTTTCAGTTGGACTGTCAAGCAAAGTTATGAAAACCAAGTAGATTTTTTTTTCAGACTTTGCTGTTTGAGTAGTGGAAAATTCGAGCGTGGAGCTGTGGGACAGCTGAGGTACTGTATCTCTGTACTTAAAAATGTTACGGCACTTACCCTGAAAGTACATTTTCAGGAATTTAAATAGCAAAAATTCACAAATAGCACATGTCAAATGAATTGTCACTCTGTGTGCCAAATCAGAACATTTATGTGTACACTTCCTTTGTAAAATGGGATATCAGAAAATTTTGGATGGTATCTGTGTTTCTGGAAAAGGAACAGTTCTGCAGCCAGATGAATAAGATCCAAGAGTTATCCAGCCACAGAAACAAGCTTCTGGATTGTAATCTGTGATATTTTAATGAGACAATAAAAGATCTTTATTGGAAAAGAAATAAAGACAAATGTAATAAACCAAAAATATTGTTACTACAGATATTCATCATTGTATAATAAAGCATTAAATGACTTTCTCCAAAAACTAAATTGAGTATGAAAATGATAAAACTAATAAATAATAATTTATAATTCAAAACCTTATAGTAATTTGACCTAAAAAGTTATCAGACTTGAAAACCATGACCAGTTAAAGACACTGTAAAAACCAGGACCAATTGAAGAAAGCATTGATGATAGATGTACAGGTAACAAAGTATTCTTCCTCACAAATTATAGGAATGCTATCTGTATGACAGCCCTATATCCTAATAGAATTCTGAATGAAAGGCCCCAGTAAAACCCAGAATTATATTAGTTTTATAGATAACACTGAATGCTCACTTATTCTACAAGTTGCTATTAAATAACCCTAAGTCTTACATAGAAATACAAACTAAGGATTTGTGATGTTTGCCAAAATTGAATGACTTCTATTTTTCTTTTAGCTCAAGGCATATCAAGAGCATACTGGCTTCAAGTGGTAGACTTTGGGCCATTTTTTTTTAATTATACTTTTTTTTTTTTTTGTCTTTTTGAGACAGGGTCTCTCTATGCCGTTCAGGCTGGCCTTGAGCTCACTTTGTAACCCAGGCTGCCTCAGCCTCCCAAGTGCTGGAATTACAGGCATGCGCCACCACGCCCAGCTCTTAATTATACTTAAAAAAACAGCTATTTGAGTTCTATTCTGGATAAATTCATTCACTTTTCTACTTACCGTTGGGTACATTAAAAATTGAGTATCAATTTCAGGTTCCCTATAAAGATGAAATAAAAGGAACTGAATTTATTTTTCTGCCTTAAACAACTAAAAAACTAAATTAAGGTATATGGAATAGTAGCACTTGAGATATTTGACATCAGGGAACAAAAGAAGAAAATCAAGGTAAGTCCTTGATTTGTTCAGCTTCCTGGAAAATGTTAACCAGGTCACAGCACAAGGAAGTGAAACCCAAGTAAGTCCTGACAGTCTCCCTGATTTGGGGAGATGAAGCTGGTAGTCCAGGATGACTAGAGCATGTAGGACACAGAAAGAAAACATCGGATATCTAAAAAACTGTTCCCCTTAAGTATTCAGGAGAGTACTTGATAAACACATACATTTATAAACATTTTGAATCTGGTGCCACAAAAAAATTTTTTTTGGAAAAGAGCCACCTAAAATAATTGTATAGAGTAATATCCAGGTTGATGCAGGGCTAGAAAAAATGCCTCTTCCTACCTGCTAGAATGGCAAGTCCAGTCATTCAGAGGGTATTTCCTAAAAAAGTATTCTGTAGTTTGCATTAGAGGTGGGAAGAAATTAACCCTTTAACGAAAACAACTCTGGTGCTACATAAGCAAGACTCAACAGGACCAAACTATTTCCTAGTCATTTAACTACATCTCAGAACAGAGCTCAAGATTATATGTAGGAGTACAGAAATATTTATCAGCCAATAAGGTAAAATTCACATTGTCTGACATTTAATCAAAATTACTAAGTCTGTAAAGAAGTGGCAAAGTACAAAACATATTTAGGGGGAAAAAAATCACTTCAAACAGGCCCAAAGATGACACAGATAGTGAATTAATAGTTATTAAAACAGTTGTGACTGGAGAGTCCAAAAAAAGATTGAACATATTAGGTAGCACTATCTTCTAGATTAAAATTACAGTGTTGGAGATAAGACATGTTGGGTGGAATTAATGCCATGTTGAGACACTGTCAAAGAAGCATGTGAATATAACAATAAAAACTACCCAAAGTAAAACAAAGAAATGAGAGAAAAATAGATGAACTGAAAAAGTATTTGAAGAAGTAAATCACCAAAAGTTTTCTAAATTACATAGGAATGTATTATTGAATAAACACAACAGAAGAAACATGAGTAAAACTACAAGAAGAGTATCATAATCAAGTCTGTAAATGCTAAAGAAAAAAAAATCAAACCTTAAAGCAACAAAAAAACTAAAGGGTAAAAATGACATCAAATTTCTTCAAAAACATTGTAAGGTAGAAGGTGATGGAGCAATGTTTTTAAAACACTAAAAATCTTACCAATCTAATATTCTTTACTCAGCAAAATTCTTTTCAAAAAACAAAGGCAAAATAAGCTGGGCCTGGTGGCACATGCCTATAATCCCAGGACTTGGGAGGCTAAGGCAGGACAATCATTGCAAGTTCGAGACCAGCCTGGGCTACAAAGTGAGCTCAAGGCCAGCCTGAACTGCATAGTGAGATCCTGTCTCAAAAAGACAGGCAAAAACAAAACAAACAAACAAAAAAACCGCACAATAAAGATTTCAAACATACTTTATGAAACTGAAAAGATTCAGTACATTTAGTCCTGCTCTAAACAAGATGTTAGACATTAGGAAGCTAAGTGATATGAAAAGCTGAACCTTATACAAGGAATTAAGAGTAACAAATGGTAACTACATGGGTAAATATGTAAGGTATTTTTTTTTATTTTTCATTTTAAAGAGAACAAAACAGAACAGAGTTAAACAAAACAAAGCATTTTCAGAACAGAACACTTCAAGCAATGCAGGTCTTCAAAGCATAATGACAGAAAATCAATGGTGGCTACCCTAGTTTGTTTTCTTCGTTTTCTTCAAAATGGTTGTTCATACATTCACACACAATAAACTCAAACAAAACAAAATGACATAAAACCAGATAAAACAAAAGAGTGAAAGCATTACAGGCCTTCAAATCAGACAACAAGAAATCAACAGTGGCTACCTTAATGTCCTTTGTTTTTTTAAAAAAACTGTTCCTATCTTCTCATATTATTGCAATCAAATAGTAGAAA
>RJWT010001311.1:23878-49621 GCA_004365215.1 Cuniculus paca | reverse complement strand
ACCTGGCATTATACCATGAAAAGAAATTGTTTGCAACTCCATTAACCTCAGGTCAGAATATGTACATAAAAACAATAATAAATATTTAACCCTGCAAAAATTTTAACACACCTCCAGCATTTATCAATGTCAAATATCTAAACTATGGCATCATGGGTTATGGGAATGCAAGCAGACACTGAAGCAGACACTGTAGAAATTTCTCCCATCTCTCCAAACTCCTCTTTTAAAAAGAAGAAGTAAAACAAATAAAGGAAAACATGAGGAAAAATCCAAAGGATTACACTGGTTTCTTCCAATGAGAACCAGCCTCACAACTATAAGTTTCACACATTCAAATAAAAAATGCCTAATCCATATTTTTTTTGTTAGAGTCTTTCATATCTAAGTTCAACACTTCTCCACACTCTGTTGCAGCTCACGTGGATTTGTTTCAAACACCACAGTGCATGAATTTCTACCCAGAAAAGAGCAGACATATTTCCACACACAAAAATCTTTTAATTAGAAAATGAAACCTTCCCACAGGGTGAAAAGGAGTTTTTTTTCTTCATGTTCCACTTGCAAGAATCAGGTCATACAACCGTTTTTAAATAAATCACTAGGAAAGAAATTGAGATCATGATTGAATTAAATGTGTTATTTCCTCTCTGTGACTAGAAGGTAGACTTAATTTTTTTCCCTTGGTACAGTGTAAGCACCAAACCATAATTGGGATTATTCACAAAATGAGAAGTTATGGTTGGAGAAATGACTAGTACATCAGCAATTCATAGTACCTTACATACTACAGATAGAGATAAAATTTTACCTCTAATATGATACGGCCATTCATTAATTTACAACTTCAGTTAAAAAAAACGTGTATACATTTCTGCCTTTCTAACTTTCTAAATATCAGAAATCTCCAAAGTAAACATTTTTGACATTGTGGTATCTCTGAAGTTGACTCCGTCATAAAGGTGTTACATAATTGTTTCATTCAAAGTTCTCTCCTATTTTGTGGTTCATAACATAACAGTACCTCTCATATATTTGGGATATTATGATCAATAAATGTTACTATGATCACTGCTGTCAAATATTATCTTATATAATCATTATAACAGCCCAAGGAGTAAGCATAATTGCTGCTATATTAAAAGATGAGGAAAGAGGTTTATTAAAGGTAATTTGCTATATTCCAAAGCAAGTAAAAGCAGAACTTAGATGGAGGTCCAGTGTTTATATGATACCAGAGTGCTCTTTACTAAGCTCATCCTTGACTGTTAATGATCTGTTCATTTTTTTATCCATTCAATAAATATATGGTGTGCCTACTAGGTGCCAAATACTACATGAGGCACCAAACCTGTGGTATTATATTTGGCAGAGACACAGGGGGCTAAAGTTGAATACTGGAGACAAATATATTATTATAATAATATGTAAGTGAGACTCTGGCAGGTTGCTCACTAATGTTTGACACCTTTCCTTGGGGATGAATTTTATTGTCCAGACACACATTAATAGTAGGCTTTGTCCTATGACATTTTCCGGCCAGTCAAAGTGAAAAAATTTATTTAATTTATTTTCTAGGAGATCTTTAAGTGCAACCATTTGGTACTCTGTGTCTCTTTTCCTTCTACTATGCTTATCAGCGTCCCTAAGCTTTGCTGACTTAGGTCTACTGTGAGGAATACATGGTGTGCAATTGCAGCTGCCCTGGGGTGAGGTAACAGGAATCTAACATAAAGATTTGAGCTTGAAAATCACTGAGATTTTTGAGGTCATTAATCATGATATCATATTCCAACCCACTCTTATGAAGTAAAATCTAATTGTGGTTTAATTTTAATTTTTGATGACTAGTGATATTGAGCACATTTTCATGTACCTATTCCCCATTTATATATTTTCATTTGAAAAACATCTATTCAGCTTCTTTGTTGAAAAGAAGTAGCAAAAGTGGGTGTCCTTGTCTTTGTTGTTAATCTAGAGGGGGAAGAAAGAAAATCACTGAACTTTTCATCATGGAGTGTGATGCTAGTTGTGGCTTTGACATACATGGCCTCTTTTGTGTTGAGGTATGTTATTTCTATACCTAATTTCTTCTGTCATGAAAGGATGCTTTTGTCAAATGCTTTTCTTCATCTATTGAGACAATAATATGCTTTTAAATTATAAATATTTTTCCTGTATTCTGTCAATGGGGTGTATCATTTACTGATTTGTATGTGTTTGTGACCATTAATCCTGATTTGTCAACTTCGTTGGATTAAGAAACGCTTAGTACAATAGCAAAGCATGCTCCTGGGTGGTGTTTCTGAGTAGATTATTCATGGAAGTGTCATTGCATGTTAGCTCTTTATCCACTCCCCTCTTCTGCTGTTGGTGCTATTCTTCATCTGTAGTTTGAATGCTCTGACCCACAGGAATTGAGCAGCTTTTTTCTCCACACCTTTCTACCATGTTCTTTCTGCCAGAATCCAGCAGACTACGGGCTGAATTCTCTAAAACTGTGAGATAAATTAAGTATCCTCTCCTTTAAGCTGTGCATTGTGTCCAAAAATGGGAAAGCTAACTAATACAGAAAACTGGTAACAAAAATGAGGTTGTTGCTGTGACTATATATGACTATACATTAGGTTTGGAAGAAACCTTTAGAGATGATTTGACAGAGAAGTTTGAAAAGATTTAAAGATAGGGTCACAGAAGCCTGAAAATGCAGGAAGCAGAGCTTGATGGGTGATTCTGGTCACAGAGTAGAAGATCAAAATACTGATAGGAATGTGGCAGTAAAGACGAGGCACAGTAGGTTTTAGCTGAGTAAAAGGAATCCATAGGCACTTGAACTAGAGGTCATGTGCATTACACTCTGGCAGTAATTTTGCCTGCATTTTGTCTATGTCCTGAGACTGCAAGAGGCTAAAATTAAAGCTTGTTGACTAATGAATAGTCAAAGCAGAAAACTTTTTAAGAAATTGAAAAACAAATTTCGATTTAGAAGAAATCATGTAAAAAGTTGAGGCCAAATGAAGTGCAACTGCTAGGGATCAGTGTTATTGAAAAAGAAACTGAGTACCTTGTACAAGAACAAGAAAAAAGAAACCTTGAAGGTATTTCAGGAATCAGCAAGACTCCACCCACTGTAGGATCATGGGTACAAAAGTACCAATCTTTCATCTGAGAAGAACCTTGGCTTGAGAAAAGTCTCTGAAGTAGCTGGCTCAAATTGCAATCTAGGGGCAATAAAATCTGAGGTCTTTAAGTCAGAACTTTATAAAAACAACATCACAAGGCCAGAAATATAACTCACAGTGCCTGCCAGGCAGGCACAATGTCCTGAGTTCAATTCCTGGCCAAAGAAAAAAAAAACCATGATTTTTTGAGAATAATCTTATATCATACCATCCTATGAAAACCATGAATCTTTGACATTTTGAATTTTGAGATATTCTATTATCCAAAAGCACCGTAAGCTCTGAGACATGACCACATGAATTTGCTGGGGAATGATTCTCAACAGGGAAGTTTGCAAAGCAGGTACACAAGATTCAGCCAAATACTCTCCATCTGCTCCTCAAGATTGCTTTGCAGTTTATTACCATTTTTCTGGTCACAAGAACTCCATGACATAAATTGCCATATATGAAAGAAACACCACCTCAAAAATTTAAATATTTTTACATGATAAAATTGTTCAGGACTGTTTAGCTAATGGAATTAAAGAAAAAGTCAGAAATGTGTGCAGATACCTTTCTGCTTAAAAATGTGGGTATGCTTGAAGGTGTTGGTATAGATTCCACAGGAGCAACAGCGGTCTGCTGTGTAATCTATTTAGTGAAGTATAATCTACATTAGGTTTTGATGTAAAGTTCTATTTCTACTTTTCTAAGAAACTGTAAAAACTACTTTGATGTGATCAAGTGGAAGATCTCTTCTCAGAAAGAGCTTCCCTTTCCTCTTTGCTATCCTCCCTGAAACTCCTGTCTTCCTTTCCTCTGTTGACTCAATGCCACGCTTCCTTCACCCTGGTTACTCTGCTGCACTGCTCATTTTATTAGGGCTCTTACTGCACTGCATATTTTCACAGTCTTTTTGCAATTGCTCTAAATTCTTTTTAAATGCCAAACTTTGACCACAGTGGTTCTAAGGAGTGCCTGCCATTAACTATTTGGTGCTCCAAGAATTACATTCATTTGCCCTGCTGGATCCTGTAGCTTTGCTGTTTAACATATTGTTAAATTAGTTTTGCCTTACCTTGTTACTATTTGACTAGGACCCAACATAAAGACAGCTTACTATTAGACAAAACCATGTGTACACTGATATTTCCTATTAACATCATCGACAATCTCCTTTTAAAAAAGGATTTTATTGTTATCCACAATCATCTATACCCATTAGGAAAGCCTTATTGTTCCACTATAGAATTTGCCACAAAACTACATTATTTTTAACAATTGGAGAGCATAATGAAATAGAAAATATAATATCTATGTTTTTTTCAATTTTTCTATGCTTTTGCTACTGTTTCAAACTTCAATACTTTTCAGAGTTATAGACTTTTATTTTTTTAATGGTACCAAGGATCGAACTCACAACCTCACTTTTGCCAGGCAGATGCTGTGCCACTGAGTCAAATCTGCAGCCCCAGAGATACTGACTTTTAATACAACTACCTTCTCAGAAAAACAGATATAAAAACTTTTACAGATTGGAAAATAAAAGATTCCTTCAGAGTTATTTATAATTAGTACTGATGTTGTATTATGGATATGGTGAATTTATAAGTTATAAATATAGTTAAAATCACTAAATGGCCCTCAGTGATTCAGAGAATACTTAGGGTAAGATTAATATTATTCTAATTGTACTTATTTTCAATTTATCCATTAAGTAGTAAACTTACTATGAATAAGACAGTTTCATATTGAAAACAATTCACAACAATATACAGAGTAATTCTTTTTTGACAATAACAGAAAAAAACTTATTGTAGACTCACCACTGTGGATTGCTGTTTTTTTATAACACATATATTTTTAAAATTATTTTAGCAATTTCAGCAAAAACCCTACCAGTAACCACCATATCTTTCCTCTCTCTCTCTTTCCTTTGTTCTTCCCATCTTGTCCCATTCCCATGTATAAGGTTCATTTAGTCAGAATATTTACATTTGGTCCTAAGGTACATAAACCAAGGATGCTCTGCTGCTCAACCATGGGAGGAGAAGTAGTTTATCCAAGGACTGTAGTTAACTAGCTCTTAAAGAGATTTTATTTGGTAGAAACCAAAGCTGGTGAATGAATCATGAGACTCAAATGGGTAACCACAGTACCAAAAAATAAAGACATGTTCCTTCTTGCTTTTTAACTCCCCAAACTGGAAATAAGAAAAACTGTCTTAGATTGCAAATATTGAGCCAGAAATATTTTCCATTTGACCTAAAACTGCATTAAAACATGAAGCCCAAATAACATTTCTTCTTTGCATAAGACTCGCATTTCACATTTTTAACCTGAGAAATATCTGAATAGAAAGCTCACACTGTGCATTCACTCACACAGTAAATTATCATTCACAGTAAATTATCCATCAACTTCAAAGCTGGTTGGGAAAGAGGTACAAGGAAAGAGGATATTGTGCTTTTTCCAATCATACAATGGTAAATCAGAAAAGACATGCTGTTGGATTCTTATGGGACTTATTAACTAAATAGTGTTTATCTTCCCTTCCTGGCTAACCTACTCAGAGCAAGTAATGAGCTCAGAGGAAATAAAGCAAATACTGAGCCCTTTCCAATCCTTCCAACTGCTCCACCACCCACCAGTTCTTTGAATGTTGTTTTCTTAATTTTGTGTTTGTTTGACCTAAGGGCTCCAACTGGACTGAGCCAGAGCTTCCAGGAGATGGCTTGGGACAAGCAAAGCAGATTTGTTTCTTGTAGGAAAGATTTGCAAAGATATACATCAGCCTATTCATTACATCAATTAAAGATTTCGTATTCAAATTAGAATGAGACTACATTTCATACCCTTCACTCTATTGCTGATCAAAAAGGTAGATGTTTGGGTAAAAATATTTATTATTAATTGATTCTATAGTTTTAAGTAAGTTCCCCCTCTGCTGACAGTCTCTACCCTCTCTTCTGCTCCAGCACAGTGAAGGAATGCCACCATTCTAATCCTAAAGATAGTAGAGAGGCCAAGAAGATTGCTACGTTTGCCACAACCAACACAGCCTTCTTCCAGGAAGGACTGAATCCATTACTTTTTATTAGAAATCAAGCCTTAATTTTCAGTGACCAGGAGTGTTTTCAATTCTTGATTTAAAATAGAACCAAAAATTAATGACTGTTGTGAAAATGTGTATTTCTGTTTATTGTAAAGAACCACAGTGTTTAATAAAATATCTTTATGGCCTTTAAAAAATAGGGAATACAGACTAGGGAAAAAAAGAAAAGACGGGTGAGGACTGAGGAATAACAAATGACAAGGAGCACAAGTTACCACTTTTACCAAGGCAATATATGAGTGGAAACAGGCAGAAAGTCACCTAGAATCTTCCAAGGCTTCCTGCTTATCCTTAAACCGTCTTACTTAGTGACACTTTAAATAGCAATGGTGAAATTCAACCATGCCAACATCACTACCAGGCTGTGGTGAATTTATTCTTAACATGAGCTGATTAGTTCCCAAGACTAAAAGTTGATTTTAATTGACAGCTTCCAGGCTGAGAAATAGTCTAACTTTGTAAAATTTCCTACACTGTACACATTTTTTAAGGTCCACATGAAACTCTATGGGAGTCTAGAGTTCATTATTTTCTTTACCTAGCATCAGTGAAGTAAAATATTGTCAGTTAAAGCCATTTTCAGTTTTGTGGTATATTTGGAAATTATGCAGATTTGAAAGTTTTAAAATAACATTGTAAATATGGACAGAATAACATAATATTCTTCCTAAAGCAAAAATGTCTAAGAAGAAAATCTTAAATTTTCTAATAAAAATTAAACAGTAAATGATAAAACTCTAACTTTTTTATATATACGAGCCTTCCCAGCTGAGCTCTTACTCCAGGTAAGAGGAACAAAAGCTATTGAAAAACCTTAAGCATTAAAATACTTCAAAGTGTTTAAGAAGAAACATGATGTTTAGAGTGACTTTTTTACTAATGGGTAAATGATGGATTTTTTAGACTTTTATTTTCTGTGTTTTCTACATTAAGGTTATATCATTTATAACATTTAAAGTCACCGCCGTCTTTCAAAACAGAAAAATGTCCCTTCTGCCTTACTTGGAAATAAAAGAAGCAAATATGGAATCTATAATAATACTAACAGAAACATTACATCCTCTACAAACAACATTAATATAATTACATGTTATAAAGCTGAAAGAGGCAGTATCTTACGTTGTTAATTCTAATAATAATGAAAGTATGGCTCAAATATTCAAGTTACTTGCACAAGATCACAACACACATAAATAGCTGAACCTGAACTAGTGTGCAAGTTATGACATTTTTACAAGTGCTGTCTGTGTTATATCATCCTGAATCACTATCAATAATGCCATCATACTCTTAAAGCAGTCCTGGAAGAACCAGTCCATTTATTCTGAAGCTAATAAAGATAATGAATAATCATACAGTCCAGAATGGCACTAAGTTTTACTTCAAGTGCTTTGCAAATATTAACTCATTCTATCTGCACAATAACCTTATGGACCAAAACCATTATTACTTTCATCTAAGGAAACTGAATTACATAACTTAGCCTAAGATCATATACTGAGTGAGAATCCTAGGACACTAGTAAACTAGCTTCAGAGTCTTATGTGTCTGACCACTCCACTAAGTGGGCTGCTGATTTGTCTCTATCAGTTAAGTCAACAGGAGAGGATTGTTCTTATTTAGCATTAAGTAATCCACAAACCCAGCTGTAGAAAAGTCTACAAAGAGTGAAGGAGTATCAATTTTTTTTCCAAGGGATTGCTTCCAAATTACTAGACCTCAATTAGACAAATTAATTTCACACAGTGCCTCAGTCGGTGTTTGACCCCTTTCATGGAGGACAGAACTGAAACGCATAGGAAATGCTGAAGGCAGAAGTGAGAGTAAACTACTCAGCAGATCCTTTGACCAAGGACAATTTCTTCGGCTTTCACTATTGTTTGCTGGTTAAAATGTGGCTTACAACATTTCAAAGAGCAAATACCAACTGTGCTACTTGTGCTGCGGTGGGACTTTCCATTTCAAGGGAGTAGATTCCAGCAGGAGTAAGGCTGCCTAGAAGCAAAGGCCTTGCTATGGGGTTACTATAAAAGAGTAAAACAAAAACACAATCTGGAACATGACCCTTCCCTTGTACACGTGTATCGCATCTGTGCTGCTACAGCATGGGCCGCTGGCAGAATCTCCACACATGAGAAACAGAAGAGAGCTACCCTAAGGATAATAAGAAGGCAGACAAAAGTAGATTTTCTTTTTAAAATTCTAGTGAGATATACTTAATACAGAGTTTATTATTGTAACTATCTTTAAGTGTACATTTCAGTAACAATGTTTATATCCATGTTGTTATGCAACTGCTACAATCCCAAACTGAAATATGATAGCTTTTAAAAAGTAAATCCCTGTTCTCAGCCCTCCTCTCCTGACAATCAGCATTCTATATTCTATCTCTGGATTTTACTGCTTTGGTTATCTTATGTAAATCAAATCATATGTGTTTACCTTTTGTGACTGGTTTATATCACTCAGCATAGTGTCTTCAAATTCGTCTATAGTGTAGCATGTGTCATAAATTCCTTCCTTTTAAGGCTGAATGGTATTCCACAATATACACATACTAAACTTTTGCTCCATTTGTTAATCAATGCATACCTGAATTGCTTCCATATTCTGCCTGTTGTGAAGAATGGCGACATGAGTGCAGGTATGTAAATATCTGTCCTGCTTTTACTTTTTAGTGGCATATATCCTGAAGCAGAGTTGCTGACATATATGGTAATTTTCCTTTTTAGAAGCTAACATACTGTTTTCTATGGTAGGTGCACCATTTGATAAGAAATACATTTTAAAACTAATTAATGAGTTCAATTTCTCTGCCTCTTCTCCACTACTTCAAAAAGACAGAGTGCCTCGTAAGTGCTGGTAGTGCTTTAACTATGTGACTGCCAACTGTATTGTATCCTAAATCTAACCTAGTCTACAGTTTATTTCCCTTTACTGTAGTAAGCTACAGTTTTATAAATTCTGCATAACTTGCAGAAACATAGGACTTGGACCACTACCTAAATCATAGTCTAAAAACTTCATGATGCAATCACCCAAAGTTCATCCTTGAGCTACGTTAATTAGGAAACAAGACTAGCTTTAGAGACCTGTCCAAGTTACCACATTTCAATGGCATTGATTGTTATTGCAACATCCAGCTTGCATTTTACTCTTTCAGGGTGGAAGTAAAAATATTGTCACAGAAAGCATGGAGTATATTTGTTTTACAGCATCCTAATAACATTTTGTAACTGATTTTCTAGGTGAATCCACATCTTACTCATCCACAGTGCCCCGAATGTGTGGCATAATCACCGGTAATAAACAGAGGTAGTGTGCTCTAAGCCTGAGCTATTCACATTACCACCCTCAATGCCTTTTGCCATGTCCACAAGTCAATTCATTTTTTAACTTATAGTATCTTGGAAGAAATGTTTAAATCATTAATATAGAAGAAAAATCAAGGATCCTTTGCTATAACTAAAACAAATACCATTACAAGAAAATAAGTTACTTAAGGTTTTTACACACACCACTAGAAATGCTGAACTACCTTATTTAATATAAATGTGAATTTATTCATCTCAAAATTGATACATAAGTAATTTCTTGAAAAGTGAATGAAAGTAGACTGTGAGACTGTAGTTCAATGGTAAAGTGCTTGGCCAGCATTCATGAGGCCCTAGGTTTGATGCCAGAACTGCAAAAGAAATTAATTAAAGACTGCATAAATATAAAGAATTTGGTGCTAAAATGTTATCAGTGGTAAGTTTCTTGTGATGTGATTGTGAATAATTTAACTTGTCTGATCCTAACATGGAAACAGGTGATGTATATCATCAACATATATGTCTATATATATATAGGCATATGTGTATATACATACACAATAGTTCTGTTGGTAAAGACAATGAGTAAAGGAATAGAAAATCAAAGGGTGGCAAATCCTGACATGTAGATCCATCAAGTTAATGCTAAAGATCAGGAGTGCAATCAGGGTACACTGGGGGTGGGAAGCTGGGAGGATGAAACAAAAGAAAAGCAAAACATAAGGGGTTACTGGAGAAAAGGTAAATGTGTGAGTCAGAAGTGGAGACCTTTCCAGCACCAGCATCTTCTGGAAAGTTCCTCTACACATTTAACCAAGGAAAATTTCTAGTGGAAGATCCTTTGGTTGCAGGATAATATACAAGAGGTAATATGTGATGCAAGGATTATTAGCACTTGTCTTGGTTACTTTTCTTCATTGCTGAGACAAACACCTGACACCAAAATGAAGCAAGGAAAGGTTTATTTAGCTCACAGTTTCTGGAGATTTCAGTCCATAATCAGCTGGTTCCAAGGCAGAGTGGCATGGCACAGGGGCAACACTTCAAGCCAGCAGCCAGAGCAAAAGGGAGCAAACAAGCCTCTTCTCTACCCTTAAATGGTAGACAGGCCACCCCCCCACACACACACCAAAGTCTTCAGGGTGGATGTAACACTCACAAATGTCCTTGCCCTCCTTTGCACAGGATGAGGGTATTTACAAAGTAAGAACCCTGGTTCCCTGTTGAGTCTCTCAGTTAAACCTCTAAACTGCTCAAGTTGACACAATGATTTAACCATAACAGCCCTCTTTTCGCTTTTTGAAGGTCTTCAAAAACCTAGAAGAGACAAATAGGAAGACCAAAATTATATCACAAATCTGAGTGATACAAAAGCCAAACCTATGTAGACATATGGAACTTTTGGTGGGTACAGCGAAGAGGAGACAAGAGTAAGGGAAGGAAAGCAGCCAAGGGAGAGTTCTGGCGTAATCAGAGAATGATGATTGGAATGTAACGTATGAAAAGAGTCTTTGTCTTCAGAAGATAAAGGTTCCTTCCCCTGGAGCAAGGAGGGGACGTATCATCTGGAATCTGGGGCCTTCCATTCTCTAGTGAGAACTGGGCGGTGCTCTAAACCTGAATTATACGCATTCTCTCCCTCTATGACGTTGCCTTGCAGAGTGGACTGCACAGTGGAACACTGAGGAAGAAGTGCAGTGACAGTCAGAGAGCCATGAAGTGTCACATGACACTAGCAAGTTAAAGAGGACCCTGGTGCCAGTTGCTCGCGTTCTTCGGAGGCCTTGCTTGTTCATAGCTGTCTCACTCCCTCACGTCCCCTCCAGCTGGGCTTTTTCCTGGGCTGCTGCAGACTCCTCCCTTCACACATCCATCACAGCTGTGGTTTGGCACTCTCTGCAAAGGCCAATGCTCAAAGTGCCCTCTGGGCTTGTCTCCTGAGAGCAAAGCCTGCCTATTTTCACTACCAAGTTTACCCAAAAACACAGATGGAGGCAGCCTTTTTCAAATGGCCAAAGCAAATTGGTCTGCATGAAGAGCTTGGAGCTGTGTGGTAATCATCAGAGCTGGTGTGTGGAACACCCAAGAACACAAGCACAGGCTGCAAGGAGCTTAGAACTTTTCCTGCTGCATCAGAGAAGCTGCTGGCTTAAGATACGGAAACATTTGAAGGATGAATGAAAACTCCTCCTCATACATGATGTTTGGCTGTGGCCAGAGGGAGTAGTCAAATTGAAATTATTCAACAGTTGTTTTTTTCCAGAGCCAAGAAAGTGACTATGATTCTCTGTATATGGCTGGTGTTAAAGGGAAGATCTGTAAAGTATGGCCTGCAAACCAAACCCAGCTTTCCTGCTGTGCTCATTCACCCTGAAAACTCAGAATAGTTTCTTAAATTTTATAGAGTTAAAAAGAATCCAAAGAATATTTTTTGGCACCTGGAAATGATAGGAAATTTAAATTTCAATACCCATGAATAAAATTTTTTTGGAACACTGCCACACCCATGCCGTTTCACATTGTTACTTATGGGTAACAAGCTTCAAATACTGCGTTGAGTAATTGCAGCTGAAACCTCATGGCCCTTTTCAAATAGTATTTACAAAAATATTTACTATGTGGCCCTTTCCAAACAATATTCCAGCCACTGTGCTAAATCAGTGGCTAATGTGAGCAGGAGAAGGAAATAGGAGTAGATGGGACTTCAGGAATGAGGACGTAGATTTTTTGTTCTGCCATGCTTATTTCAGCATTCTTGGTTGTAGTCTACATTGCACAGAGGTAGATCTCTGTGAAACTCAGCATCAATGTTTAAAAAATTCTTCAGATTTCTTTTGCCCTTATTATGTTTCAGTTAGTTCCATCTTCCTGATCCTCTGCACAAGCACATGGACATGCAAATATACACAGCAGAGAAACAATCATGGGTAGATCACTTATGTATCTCAGAAGAGCTTAGCAATGTGCTTGTGCTCACAGAGCACAGTGGTAGTGGAAACAAGTAAAAGAGTAGTGAATTAGCTGCCCCATCATGGACCTAAATGCGGATTAACTAAAGTAATTGTACAAAAATGTGTTCAGCATGCAAGGATGACAACAAGCTAGCAAAACCATCTCTGTACAAAATCCCACTTACAAACCCTCGTTTCAAAGTTCAAAAAAGGCTGGGGATTTAGCTCAGTGGTGTAAGCGCCTGCCCGTCAAAGTTCAAAAAAGTTTCACAGTATAATCCTTTTAAAACACTGTGGTTTGCATTGACTCCTTAAAAACTGAGAAGCCACTGTAAGTTAATAGTACATTTTAGTAGCTGTAGGAAACGCTGTACTTCGAGTATATATAGATTATGTTCTTGCTTGAGCTAGATAAACTTTTAGGTAACAGTATAGAGAAGGTAATTTGTCAGTGACATATAGAGTACTCAAACCTGCAACGTGTTAGGAATTAGAAGAGATTAGTGGTATTTTTAAGAAAGGTCCAGGGCTTATACATTTGCTAGTTCATTATCTTTATTTTCCTCTTTGTGAACATTGCAAGCTCTCATACTGCCAGACGGTGGAAACTTGATCTATAATACTTTTTATTTCTGTTTTCCAGGTTGTATCCAGGGATGGAGGATTACTATAGCCCCAAAAGATTTTGAGGAGAGCAAGAAGTATCCTGCACTGTTTCTAGTAGTAAGACCTATCCAGTCTACTAGCTATCTGGACACGTTTACTGGTAATCCCATTGATGCTGAGATTTCCTGCTATTTCTCTTCCTCGTTGTGGCCACAGGCAGTTTGCTGCAACTGCCTCAAAGTCCTCTCATCGATTTTTTGGCCACTTTTAGATGCGATGGGACCACTTCGTTGCTTTCACCTTAAAGCTAGATGCAGACAGCACATAATGCAGCTATTTTCCTTCAACTGAAGAATGAACAAGTAAACTATGAAAAAATGAAATTATTTCTCTATTTCAAAACTGCTTTTGAAGTAAAGTGCACTTGCACTGAACCTATTTCTGTCAGGAGGAAATGGGATAGATGGGTTTAAAAAGGAAAATCACAAGAATAAATTTTGCCTTTACTCTTAAATATTTGAATTCTTCAGATTCAACAAAATACAACAGTTTAAAGCAGTACGTCTTTACCAAATCAGAGGTGGATGAAAGTCTGAGTCCTGGCCTTCCATTTTAAAGAAAAAAAGACTCCTTCAGATTTTTAAGACAAGGAGATACTTAAGGAATCTACAGCTAAGTACCCCTTAATTAATGTCAACCCTCAACTTGCAAAAGTAATCATTTTCCTTGAGTTTAGTCTTCTATTTCAGCAAAAGAATATCAATTCAGCACTTCAGTGCTTGGAAAATATTTTTCCTCATCAATTCAGAGCCTAAACAGATGCATTTTCTGAGTTGTTTAATATAATTAATTATAGGGTTCTAAGAAATAGTAATGCCTTTTATTTATAGATTTTTTTCCAAGCCCTCAGTTCTTGCTGTTACATTATCTCTTTCCACATTCATTCATAGAAAATGGAAGAGTATTACTGACTCTTTTAAGCTAATAATACTTCTGTGTAACTTGCTATAATTTATAAAGTACGTTTACATATATTGTTTCACTGTAGTTCTGATCTGAACAGCACTCTATAATATATGTAAGTCAATATGGTGTTATTTTCTTCATTTTCCTTGTTGAAAAACTAGGGATGTCACCTGCTTGTGTTTGCACTTAGGAAATGGAAGAACTTGCTTTGCCTGGTCTGTCAGTAACTTCACACGGCTAAGACACAGAAAGACTAGATAAATAATTCTGTATCTTCTAAATAGCCACCCAACAGTCTCTTTATTTACTTTAGTGCTTTATTTTTGGGAGGTTTACATTTTTTTCATGTCATTATTTTGTCAAATACACTGGGAGGTACCTCCCGGACTTTACACATTAGTAACTACCTTACCTATTCCATTTTTCCAAAGAACTCTAGAAGAGTTGCTGGATTGGGGAAACTTTTTGTTTTTTATTCTTTGGTTTTTCATTTTGAAAGCCTTTCTCTAACTCTCAAAGGATGCTCTTGAAGACAGAATAAATATCGAATTGTCTCTTGATCCTTATAATCTTTGTGGTGGCAAATAAATGTTTCTGTGAAGGGGTTTGCTCCCTGAAGACCCACAAGTAGTATTTAGAAAATGTCCACAAATTAAAGGCAAGGCAATATCATACCCACAAATGAATAATGTTACAAAAATATGAAGGACATAAAATGGACTCTTTACACATGTATATTCTGAACTCTAACCAGGTACATAGCTACTGTATTAGTACTTTCCCAGTTTTCTATAACAAAGAAGTTTTACATATACAAAGATGCTTTCACAGCAACAGGGTGTGTAGAATAAATACTATCTATAATTCCTTGATTTGTTTTAACTTATAACAGTTAAAGAATGTTAATCTGAGAGAAAGTTTAAACTTTTTTAATCTCTTAAAGTTTCCAAATCAGTAGGCACTCTGAAATATTTCTGATTTTTAAAAACCTAGAACAAAAACATTGATTTAGCATTGGAAACCATTTCTTTTATGTTGAAGCAAGAATGGATAATTTTCAAACATTCACTACTTCTCCTTATTTGACAAGCCATCAAGTATGTACCCCCTATATTCCATTATCTTTTGAATGACTTGGCAGAAATGCTAGTCAATGCCAGGAAAAGATTCTGCAGGCTGAGTATTCTCAGTATAGTTGGAGAAGAACAGAACTCAAATATTTGTTTATTTTGTCCATCAAGAATGTTCATTCCCCTCTTTCTATGTAATAAAAGCAAAGTGCCTCTTTCAAGGCTCATTTCCAAACTCTTCAAGAAATGCTTTCTTTTTCTTATGTCTATTCCCTTGCTAAATCCTATTGTGTATCTGCATTTTCTGACATACACCTTTTTTTCTGTCTCTGTTAGCAATTTTCACACATACGATTTTATTATCTTTTACTGAGACTACAGCAATAGCACCCTAATTTCTCCCAGTCTTCGGTCTGTCTTTCCACTGGTCCTATGGGCAAATATCTAAAGCTTAATAGGCCAACGAGCCACTAAGAACATGTCATTTTTCTCTTGGAAATTTTTTATAGGGTTTTCTTTTAACTACCAAATAAAGTTGTTTTTTTTTTTTTTTTGTACCAGGAATTGCACTCAGGACCTCACACTTGCCAGGCAGGCTTTGTGCCACTGAGCTAAATCTCCAGCCCTCAAATAAAGTAATTATTGAAACTTACATTTCATAATTTTCTATAAGCTAGTAAAATCTGCCTCATCATCAACAATTTCTCATTCCTGCTATGCTCTTATGGAGTAGAGAAGTACTGCATCTGATAGGAGGCATTGAACTTGGATGCTTCCCTTTCTTGGTTCTCCCAACTTTCTTGTTCTTCAATCAAATTTTACCTAATTTTCAAAGTAATATGTGGATATCAGTCTTCTAAGATACTCTTCTGAATTCTCTTTCAAAATGTCTTCCTATGTTCTGTATGTTCCTATGTTCATCACACTTCGATTCAATCCTTTTTGTGTATATAGAAGAAAATCTCTATATTTTTAAGGATAAAAGGGTTTTATTTTTATTTCCCTAAAATTTCTGTGGTCATGAGCAAGGACTAAATCTTGCTGTTTCAGTATTATGGGAAGAGGAAGATTAATGATACCAACCTCAAATACAGGTTATGAACAGCATGAGTTCATATATGGTAATGTCATTGGTAAGTGTTCAATAAGTATCAAATATTTTATATACATCTTCTCTGTCCTTATACAAGAAAGCCTTCAGGCTACTCGTTATTGTGTCTCACCACAGAGATAGAATACCTGCCAGTCGGTGCTTAACCCACGTATATAGACACATATTCATGAATTTCCATTCTGTTATTTCCATGTCTTAGACGTTATTAGACTGCTGTAAAGGACCACAGTCTATTCATGATCATAGTAACCTTTTTTTTCCCTTCTTATGATGCATGTTGGGTGAGTAATATGTCAAAAAAATGGGCAGGAGAAATTAAGAATTAGTAGACTGTGTATACCAAACTGGGCTCAATACTTTGAGAAACTTTTTGTCTATCACCAGACTATGTGCCTTTAAGGAAACTGGACACCAACTCTGGATTGTGCATTAAAATTCATTAAAAGGATTGGCTACAGAATAAGAAAGTCAACGTTCAGAGGCATATGGTATTTATTTAGGAGATTCTTAGACTCTGATGTGTAATATAAATCCGGGCAGAGACAGAATGAAAAGTATAATTTCCTCATATGGCACTAGTGTCTAAAAACCAACTTTATAAATGCTGAATTACTCATCCACCTGGAATATGGGAATTTTTTCAGGAGTACTTATGTTTAGCATCTAGTCTTATAAGAAAGCACATTTAAAATGAATACATTTTGTCACAGGAATGATTTCATATGTATATGTTAAACTGTGAAGATCTCAGTTATTACTAAAATACTAAGATTTTTTTCTTCTATTTTGAAATTTTGTATATTCCCAAGTGAAAAAAGAAGAGTTTTCTTAGCCTGATCTTCAGCTTCTATCATTAACAATTATAAATATCAGGCAGATAAAAAGCTACCATTTACTGAGTGTATAACTCTATGACAGCTTGTTTTAAAGCTCATAATAAGCCTGCAAAGGCAGTGAAAGCTTTTCTGAGAGGTGAATGAAGATCCAGACTAGCTCAATGGTTTGTCAGAAGTCATGCTTTAGTGAGGAACACAACTGAGACTCAGATTCACATCTTTCTCATTACAAAGATGCTTCACCTAGGATTTGTCCATAAATTTAGGATTATAAAGTTTTATAGGGTTTGCTTATAAAGTTTATTGCACTTGTAAAGGTTTAAATTTGTTCTCCTTTAAGCACATCAGTCCAACATTGGATTTTCCTGATACATGTTCAGGATTGTGTCCCACTTAGGGCCAAGAGTCCTATACAGTAATATTTACTAGAAGAGGCCTCCTCCAGTAGATTCCAAGGGTCTTCAGCAAAAATCTTACAGTTCATTCAAACTTATGCTTCTCAGTGCTGAGCTCCCTTCTCTTTCTTCAATAGTGTAGTCTCAGAATGATTGGTCCAGCTGTGGGCATTCTAGTGTTAGTTAATGAGTAGAGAAGATGCATTTACTGAGTTTCCTAGACTTTCTTTACACTCTTTATGGAAGTATGACTATTTCATTTATGAGTCAGAGCTATCGTGAAAAATAGTTTTTAAATGCCTACAAAATGAGAAACATGATTAGAATTGATATCATGTAACTCAGGCTATAAAAGCAAGGACTGTACACCTGTGTCCACAGCAGTAATTTTCATAATAGAAAACAAACCAACTGTCTATCAGTGGGTGAATAGATAAGCAATCCATAGTACACACATGAAATGGAATGCTAGTCAAGCTTAAAAGGAAGGAAATTTTGATACATTGTACATTTTGGAATGAATTTAAAGACATTATGTTCACAAAATAAGCTAGTCACAATAAAACAATACTGTGTGATTCCACTTACATTAGGTATGTATATCATTTGAATTAATAGAAGCAAAATAGAATAGTGGTTGCCAGAAGTGAGGAGTAGGCAAAATATAAAGTTATTTTTAAGGAGTACAGGGTTTGGTTTTGCAAAATAAAAAGCAGTTCTAGTGATCGTTTTTACAACAATGCAAATATGCTTAACACCACAGAACTGTACACTTAAAAATGGTTAAATAACGAACATTGTATTTTGCTTACTTTACAACCAAAAACAGTAATAAATACATGAAAAATGCAATTATGGTAAATTTCCGATATTTCAGTGTATGAAGAATGAAGAAATTTGGACACTGTCTTATAACAACAACAACAAAAATAATACCAACCATTAATTCCTAAGTCCAAAACTATCCCCCAACCTTCTCTTGACACCTATTCTTAATTTTCTGTTTTAAGGACAATCAAGAAAAGTATACACCTAAACATTTCAGATTTCACATCATTATTTGATATGAATTATGTATTAGTTTTCATAACCTCTCACACTATTTTGATAATTTAAAAAGTGGGACACACATATAGCTTTTTCTAACTAAAATTTTAAGTAAAAAAGTACAGTTGTTTTCTTGAAATTAACACCAAGTTAATTGAACATATGCAAACATTCACACTCTGTTGCATGTATTTGATTTTTCATTGACAAAATACTTCAGAAATATGAATAAATTTCTTCACTATTTTATAACATAAGTATTTGGTCACCTGTTGTATATGTGACAGAGATCTAGCATTAGAACAGAAAGGCAACCAGAATTTCGGGCCCAGATTCAAGTCTTAGCTATGACACTGAGTTTGTAATATACTATAAAATCTCTGGGTCATGGCAATAAAAAATAATTAGATCCAAATCAGGCATCAGAATATTTTTTCTGTAAGGACCTGATAATTTACATTTCAGATTCTTGAAGTTTTACAAAGAGGCAAAATATAACGAGAGAAAACAAATTTCCCCTTCTACTGAAGAAATTCCAACTGTAATAAAGATAAAGAAGTATAAATTTTTCTTTGCAATACAAATTTGCTAATTAACATCTCTGATGGAATTAACATCTCTGAGAAAGAATTGGCTTAATTGATGTTTGAAATTAGTGGTTATGGGCTAGGGTTATAGCTCAGCAGCACAAGCGCCTGCTTGACATGCACAAGGCAGTGAATTCGATCCCTGGTATCAAAAAAAAAAGAAGAAAAAAGGAACAGAAAGTAGTGGTCATTATCATCATATGAGTTGCAAAATATTACTGGAAATTTTTCCTAGCTCATGAGTCTTACAAGTAAATCATCATTGGGCAAGTTGTACTCCATAGATTGTGTCAATTGTCCATACCAATTATAGGATCTAGATAATTTTGAAAAGTTTTCCTACAATAAATGCCATCCTTCCAGAATGTTCCTTGTCAGCCTTTTTGTTGGACTTGAATCTTTTGTTTGGTTTTTATATATTCATGTTTCCTGGCGACCTCATACCACTTCTTTTTTGATTTTATTGTATTAGCTTATCTAGCCACATGGTTTTAAATTACAACTCCATATGATGACTTACAGATTCATCTCTATACTGGACCTCTCTACTACAAGACATAGTTACATAACCAAACGTCTCCTTATCATTTACCTTTGATATATAAGAGATATCTCAATTCAATAATTACCACAATTGTCTTTCACCTTGACCTGCCTTTTTTCAGTAAATGACTACTCTCTCAATCTTGGTCACTCAAGAAAAAAATGTAGGAGTCACCTCAGATCATTACCTGAATTCTCTCCCACACTACTTAACCCATCCACATATGTCTGAATGCTTCCTGTATAAGAAGAAAAGCATCTAGTTGAAAATATCTCCTTGTTGCTTTATATGAAAAGGAAAAGCTACATAGCTAATTGAAAATCTCTATAGTTGAGATATATAGAAATATTCTGATTATAAAGTAATTATAAATATTATCAAATCATTCACCCAAACATTGGATACATCCACTTTTCTCCATCTCTACTGAAGTCACCTCTGTCCAAGCTACTGCTGTCTCATCGTCTTGCTTATGTATTGTTTTTGTTTTGCTTATGAACAGGTACTTTTATTTCCACTTTCAACTGATACATTCTCTACAGAGCAAGGAAGAATGATCATCTCAAAGAACATTAAGCAAAGGGATTACTGTGAAGAATCCTTTTGCTTGAAGGCCAGAAAGAGCAGATGCAGCAAGCAGGATGAGTTCAGAGGTTATAGTGTTCAAAGAAAAAGAACAAATGCAGAACAGCAAGTAGCAGAGTGGGAGTAAAGGGAATCAGAGATGGAGTACAGATGACGGAAGCTGAATTATGCAGGGCCTTGTAGACTGATTATGGTGCTGAGCAAGGATTAGATGTGTTCTCTTATGGTTGAAAAGGAAAATGGGCTATTGTGGTCTGAAGTGGCAGAGAGCTAAGGTTAAGAGGCCAGAGAGAACCCTATTGCAATACTTTAGATGAAATGGTAGAGTTACGTGAGCCAAAATTATGCTCAGGTTCTATGAGGTGAGGCAGAGTGGAACCAAGTAATAGTCCAAGGTTTTTAGTCTAATCAGTTGAGAACCTGGAGTTGCCATTACCTACGATGAGGAAGGCTGAGGGGAGAGGACATTTTGGTAGAAATGTTAGAAACCTGGTTTTAAGTTGGTTGCATTTTCTATGCATTTCGTGTATTCAAGCAAATATGCCAAGTAGTTGGTTGAAAGTTTACACATGGAGTTCAAAACAGAAGTAGAGTTTAGTGATACAGTTTTGGTAGTCATTCATGTCCATATGTGATTGACCATAGAGAGAGTGGGCGAAATCATTAAGAAGTGAATAGTTAAAAACAAAAGGAAGAAAACTGAAGATTGAGTCCTGAGTCCTTTCAACATATCTGAGTATAAAGAGCCAACAAAAAAGACTGAGAAGGAGCTGTCTATAGGGGTGGAAATGAATGTGGTATCTGAAAATCAAGAAAGGAAGGGTTTTCAGGAGGAAGAAGAAATTAACTAAGTCAAAAACTCTATGTGAATTGATTACAATTAGAATAACTGTGCAAAATATATTCTAAGATTCAATCTTGCGAGGACTTGAAATTACCTACACATACTGATCTTCCTGACTTAATCTTCTTTTAGCCACTCCCTTCCTCAGCAAGGCCTGGTTTCTCTCTACCTCACCAACTTTCATCTATTTCACTCCACCATGCCCTCCCTGTGTCAACTTTCTTTCTGCATTTCCAGTGTTCTCTTTCTATCTGATGTTTCCACTACCTAGAATGTTCTGTTTCATTACTGCTTCATTTCATGACTGCTGACTCTAAAATACTAATTTCACCAATATTTTTTGTATTTCCTCTCATGCATTTTAATGCTTTTTTTCCTATTTACTTCATATAATTTTTAATATCACAAAATCACTGACTTTATCATTTACCTCCCCATATAAGAGGAAAGTTCTAGTCTGTTTGGTTCTCTTCTGTAGGCCAGACTAGAACAAGAACCAATGAAGCATTCAATAAATATTTACTAAATAAGTTAATCAATATAGACTTCAAAAAACTAGCAAAAAAAGTTTAATACTTGAAAACAAACACAGGTAAATAATTTCAGATTAAGATGTATAGTGGAAGAAATCAGACATATCTCCATTTGATGATGCTAGAAAGTATTTTTCAAGTGTTTCCCAAGATGCATGATTCTAAAAATATAAATAGACTTTAACCTTTTTGTGATGTAGGTCGTCTACCTCATTTCCACATGCTCACAAATACAACCTGGCGTCTACCTATGAGTTATGCGTTATTGTAGCCTGCTACTTTTTAAAAATGCAGGTGTCTGTAAAAGTAACAAAGTCTTCAGTACACTGGTCTAGCTGACAGTGAACACACTTTGTGTATTGAAAAGATACTGAAATAAATGAATATTGAAATCTTTAATTAAGAGTAGCTGGTGAACAGTCCATTGAATTCTTCTCACCTACTTTTCTTCTCAAGAAGATTTCCTTTTGAGAGGTCCAGATGAACACCACTTATCACTGGAGTCTCTCTCCTCTCTCTCTCTCCAATCTCTCTGATGAAGTTCAGGGAATGCCTAGAAACAGGTTCTGAGCAGGGTTTGCATTTGGTAATTTGGTGAGCTCTTTCATCTTCCTTTTGCAGTCTTACACTCATTGTTGTTGCTGCTAAAGCAGTAAACGCTGTTTGTCTTCATTGCAAAACCAAGGCTAGAAAACTTTGAAGTGTTTTCTGTTGCTTAATGTCACCTACTGTTCCTGTCAGCAAACTGAGATAAACCTGATGGACTGAGGTGTCTGGTCTAATTCCTTTATTGACACATAGTCCTGTCTTCAAACACCAGTGTAAATGAATAAGTACTGAGATAGTAATGTGTCAGTAATAGGCTGCCAGATAAATGCCATTGTTTATGTACTGATCTCTGCTTCCTAAGGCCCAAACAGCTCAAAAATCTTACAAATTAGCACCTCACTGAGATCAAAGAATTGTCTTTTCTTTCTGCAATTACCTACTTGGCGAGCAGAACAAGCAAATGAGACTAGTTTAAGCTGGCTCTCTTTAGTCCAAATCTTTCTTTTGAGGAGAACAAATGGTGGAATTATACTCTGTTTCAGCAAGGAGTAGTTGAGAATAGAAGATTTACTCTATTTCGCCACATAAGAGCAAGGCAATTCTTTAGTTTATTATCAATCCACTATTGTTAGCTCCATTATAATTTTTATATTGAAAATCAGTAGAGCTATGTTTATCCTTAGGAGCTAGTCTTTTGACATCTAATTAAACGCGAATAACAAATTTTTTAATTAGTAGTGCCATGATATTGACAGGCTCAAACAAAACGTAAGAATAAAACAGTATTTTCTGAAATAGTAAAAATTTAGACTACAAATTTTCTATTGCCATTTTTAGTATATCATAAGTAGACAAGTTACTATTAGTCTCTCTAAATTAAAGAGGGGGGCATCATTTCACCACCTTACTTTTTTACTATGCAAGGTTCTTTGCCTTGAAGCACATTTCAACTCTATTAGCTTATATCAAAAATGGCATTATTGCATTTAGAGGTATAGAGATGAAAGGATAGACGTTATTTACTGAATGTAACTGACTTCACACTACCTAGTAATCTTGTATTTCATATTAGTGATATCTGGAAAAAGGAAATGAAGCAGCCAGAACTTACTATAGCTTAGTACAATTTCAGCTTAGTGACAAGAAACTCAAGCTTCCTTTAGATGGATGACAATTTTCTTTTAATTCTATTGATATCATGTCTTGTCTCAGGTATCTTGACTTCAGATGAGTGGTGTAAAAAAAGGACATTGACATGTGATGTCACTACCTGGAATAATAAAGTTGGACATCCTTTTCTTCAAAGGTGTGTTTCATCTCACTTATTCACATCATGGTTTTTAAAGGAGTGTTAATACATTCCTTACGCAAAGTAATTCATAAAATATGAGTGTGAATTAAAAGCAAATTTTCATATACTTTGCTTAATTTCCTAAAAGTGTTCCCTGTAGAATAATATTCTAGTAAATGTTGGCCAGCCAAGACTTGAGTAAGAGCCTTTCCCAAGATGATGTAATCTCCAATTGCAAGAATGCTGAAAACCCCAGCATCCAATAATCACCCACACTAAGAGCACTTTAGTAGAATTCTGATCATTATCAAAAAACAAGGAGGTTTCACCATGACTCCTTGAAATACGTTCAAATATTTTATTATATGCATCCCCAGCTTCTGATGTTAAAGTAAAACACGAAAAAGATAGAAAATATCAGCTGGTGCCTATCCATTATATGCCAGAAAAACTATTCAGGGGGTTCATATCTAGAGTGAACACCTTTCAATAGCATTCAAACTTTTGTTTGATTAATCAAGAAATGTCAATTTGTGGCAACAAAGGCAACCAGAAAAATAACTATTTTGTCAGCCTTACCCATCTATCAATAAAAAGAAAGGTACATGGTATAGATGAAAGAGCATATTTTTTGAAGGTGGATCATCTAGTAATGCTTAAGTCTCAACTTCGTTCTTTTCAATTTACATGACTGAAGCAAGTCATTTAAATTCATAGGCTTAATTTTTTTCATGTCTAATTAACAGTAATTGACATCATAATTACTGGGAAAATTATTCACAATGAAGTGTATTCATGTATATCCGCTGATAGAACTTTTGTCAGGGAGGGTGCTCATGTCTATCAATAGAGTTTAAAGAAGATCTATGTCTAGCAACTAAATTATGGGAATGAGTGTAAATAATAAAAAAAGGAAGCTTTTTTTATCAGTCTATATGTAGAAGAAATTTAGGAAGCATGGAAAAGCAATTCTTCTTTCATGTTGTCACTCATCCTTACTTCCCCTGAAGCAGAGATTTAGACACTCTACCAGCAATTCCAAAACTTTACTTCTGGCCTAGAAATTAGAGGAAAAAGAGTTTAAGAACACGTGAAAAGAAAGCTCCAGTGAGTAAGGTTACCTTTCCTTTTAGATTTTAGGCAGTGAGATGTCAACCAAAATAAACCCAGACCCTTAGTCTTCAGCTTCAACCGAGTTAATAACTCTTAGGTTAGCAAGCCAAAAGGTGGATACTCGCACCCTCCTTTTTCTTAAGACTACTGAGAAAATATAAGTTCTTGTGCTTTCGTATTATGTCCCCTGCTTGGTCTCCATAAGTGAAAATACAGTGATATTTACATTGTGGTATATGATCATGTTCGTTTCTCTTTTCTGTGTAACACTGAAAGAGGCAAGAAGGTAAAACTCTTGGTTTAATTCCATAACTGAACAGCTCGCAGCACTCTTACATGAAGGCAGGACTAACGCTAGCCCTTCACCCCAAAGCTCCCAGCCTGAGTACAGGCATCAGAACATGCAGAAGTTTGAAGGCACCTGCCGTGAAGAGCTGGACAAAAACATTGGCAACCGAAACGTCTGTTGGTTTTTGTCACCTTTTTGAACAAATATCCTTTGAAGAGTCGGAATTCCTTGGTTTATTTTTAAGAATGTTTGCTTTTGAATCTTTTCCTTCCCACATCATTTCAAAAAAAAAAACCTAGAATTGAAAAAAATTATCCTTTTAGAGTAAAAGAATACAATGCTCAGCGTGGTTACATCTCAAGTTCCAAAACATCAAATTATGCTTTTTTCTGCAAGATTTATATTCACTTACTTGCCCTGGGACTAATAAAGATTCATTATCTTCTCTAGTACAGATTTTAATACAATATGAAATAGCATTAAAATTCATGACATTCTTTAATTTCAAGAGGTACCTTTAGATTTTTACTTTCTGAGTTTAATGTAAAGCTCAAACATTTCAAAAAAAAAAAAACCCTAGAATTGAAAAAAACTATCCTTTTAGAGTAAAAGAATACGATACTCAGCATGGTTACATCTCAAGTTCCAAAACATCAAATTATGTTTTTTTTCTGCAAGATTTATATTCACTTACTTGCCCTGGGACTAATAAAGATTCATTATCTTCTCTAGTACAGATTTTAATACAATATGAAATAGCATTAAAATTCATGACATTCTTTAATTTCAAGAGGTACCTTTAGATTTTTACTTTCTGAGTTTAATGTAAA
>RJWT010001311.1:0-23778 GCA_004365215.1 Cuniculus paca | reverse complement strand
AATAATGAATGTGTTTCTTATAAGTACTGAAGGATAATTTTTAAATAAATATAGTTTGCAGAGATTATGCTTTATAAGTATTATTCCATAAAAGATATTCAGAATTATCTATAAGAGATGGGGAAGGGAGAGGGGTGATGCAAGCAGGAATGCACAAGAACTTGGTTTTTTCCCATTTTTCTGGATGAAAGAAGGGTAAACAATCCTCTCTCCAGTCTCTTCTTCACTATGATTCATTTCTTGGTCTAAATTATTTCCCAAACCAAGAGTAGAAACTCTCTTGAGGCTCTGTTGACTTCTCTGGCTGCAACAGAGAGGGCTTACTTGTTTTTTGAAATCCATATAATTATATTCCTGTGGGTACTTATAAGCAACCACAAGCTTTGGCAAACCCCATTTCTAGACTGGTTTATGCATGGGGGTGGTAAGAACAGAAAAGAAAACATTTTTTTACCTGTTTCAGTACCTCATAAATCATACCTTAACCCTTTGAATAGCACTCAAATTCCATCATGTTCATAAGTGCTACACTGAATCAAGTCTAATTTAACCTTCTGGCTTAACTCTTACATCATTCCAGACAGTATTCTTGTCATATCAAAATTTTAGCAATGAATATGTCATCTACCATTCCACAGAATGCTAGGAAATAAAAATTTAGAGAAGTGAGAACACCAATGGTCTTGATTCAAAGAAGTTCTGACCAAAAATTTTACCAGAATGTTCTCTTAGGGCTGCTAAGTAAATATTTATTTATACCACATTTCTCTTTTGAAAAGAGAATTTCAAGTCGTTTATATATGTATATATATATATATCCAAATAGAAAAAGTAAAAACACAGAACAATCTGTGAAAACGGAGGCATGGAGAAAGACAGATTGGGAAAAAATAAATCACTGAGACAGAGGTTGATGCCCACAATGCTGTTCCCAGGATTCTTTCAGGTTTCTGCCTGTTGGGGGCAATTTTGAAACAAATTTTGCTGATAACACAGACAAATATAGTGCAAAATCTCGTTGGGCATGAGACGAGCCATGTTTCTGGCCAAATCGTACTTCATCGAGAGAACACAGTTTCAGCTGTTCCTGAGACATGTGAGGGTTTTTTCCCATGGATCCTCATGAAGTGAATGATGATTTGTGGTTGTTGTGCTACATTATAGAGGATAGCACTTTGGAACTCAATAGCCACTTGGATGTCACCTATTCTCTTTGTAATAGAGAACTCAATTTTATAGCATGT
The DNA here is from genome assembly GCA_004365215.1 of Cuniculus paca. Classification (NCBI taxonomy): domain Eukaryota; kingdom Metazoa; phylum Chordata; class Mammalia; order Rodentia; family Cuniculidae; genus Cuniculus; species Cuniculus paca. The sequence goes on along the minus strand of RJWT010001311.1, from coordinate 22,534 downwards.
CTATTGTCAGAGAAAGAGATTTGTTCATTGCCTGCTATAGTCAAACTAGTAGATGAAATCTGATATGTTTTCCAAGGGCAGAGGAAAGTTTCAAGAGACAACCTATAAAGATGAGGTGAAATGTAAACATCACTGACTCCATGGAAAAATCTATGTCGAATATTTTCCCTTGCAGTCTTGACAACAAACAATGGTATCAATAATACCCTCATTTGACATATAACCAAATTCCAGCAGAGATTAATCTATTTCAATATTGTGGCTGTCAAATATTTCTAATAAAGGACTTGCAGTTAAATTTGAATTCCACTAATACCAAGTATGCTCCAAGTTTTTAAGTAAAAAATATTTTCTGGTACCTGAAATTCAAATTTTAGTTGACAACCTGTATTTTATCTTGTAACCCTACCATGATAAAACAACCAGGTTTTTAACCTTGTTTTGTTGATACAAACCATGAGTGTATTTTCTTCTTTCTCTATTATAATAAAAATCGTGTTCTTAAAAATTATTAAGCACATTAAATTTTTCTTAAGTAAAAATAGTCTTGAAATTAATATTCTACTATTAGAGTAACTGAAATTATGTGGAATATTCCAATTCTTAAAAATTTACTTTTAATCAGACAAACAATAATAACTACTATAGAGAAATCTAAACACAAAATTAAAAAGTACTAATAATACACTTTTATAGATAACTTTCGATTCTCTTTTATTTAATACATATTTTGAACTTTTATATAAAGAGCTATATATTTCTGTTAAAAAGGATCTGCACTACATATTCTTGTAAATAAAGTAACTTTAAAAATAACTTTATTTTCTTTGTGTTGAATCTTTTATGTGGTGATAAAGATTTGGCAATCAACTAGCAAATTTGGATTGCAAAATTCAAGTCGAAAACCAGATGTAGATGCTTCCCACAGAAATTCTCACTGTTTTTGAAGAGTGAGGTTCATGATCAGACTCAGAAGGCCGATCTTATTGTAATCAGACCTAATTGTCAAATGGCTAGTGCATGACACAGGTATGGCTTATAGAAAGCTGCTCCAAATTGAGACAAATGGCTTGGCCTCATCCTTATGAATCATTTTCTCATAGAAAATAATTAGAAGAAAAGAAGTTCCATGAATGACCACTTGAATTCTCATTGCAGGTATAAAGTTAAATTGATCATTAACTCTTTTGGTGAGGATATGTGTTGAATTTTTCTAGCAGAATATATATTAGATATAAGGTTTTCTTTCATAAGTGAGAGAAAATAGAGAAAAAAGGAAAATTTTTCTGTCAGTAAAATTCCAAGAATACTGAGAAAGAATGCAAGTCAACTTTTTACTGGCAAACTTTTTCTTCTATGAAATAAGCCTATAATTAGTAAAACTGTGATTTAGCTGTTTGCTCCAAGGCAAAACTTAGTATTTACACGCATAAAATAAAAGAAAATGTCAAATTATTAGCAAAATGATTTTTTTTTCTGTATCTTCTTCATTCCATTTAGCTATTTAGCTTCCAAAAATTTTTCTCAAAATTATTATGGATTGTGCCTGGTCAACTAGTGTAGTCAACATGGATGGTCATTTGTGATTGTCTCTAAGGATGGTCTACCCTTGCCTCTGTCTCTGACTTTTATCTTTGGAACCAGTATCTACTGTTACCAGAAGGAGGAGCCAGGGGGAAATATCTGCAATTAACAGGTAGGCCATGGTCATTTTCTTAGTCAAATAAAGGAAAGGCTGCTGGCCCAGGATGCTGGAAACTAGTAATCCAGTCACCAAAGTAACAATGTCAGCACACAGGCTGACAAGTTGACACAGTCTCAACTCATAAAATTTACACATCATTCATCATAAATCTCAGTGTACTCACCTGTAAAACTAGGCAGTGAAATTATGGTCATTCTTTGGGGCCACTCTCTTGATTCCAGGTGTAATTCTGAGTTATTTCAAATTTTGTGTGAATGTCTTTTTGTAAGTTTTAAGTTCATATTTCAGTTTGAAATGTGCTTGTGCATCTTACCCCTGCTGAAAACTTGTTACTGAGTGTCGAGACAACATCTATTTGTGAAATAGACAATGTTGCAAACTCTAGGTGGTATTTTTAAGATTAAAAGAAACAAATACATCATGTTTTTTTAGGGGGTGGATTTCACTGATGTTAAACAATAAATGAATCTATATGTGTGTGTCTATATTAATATCTTTTAAGTACATAATGTATCTGTGTATATAATATTCATACATAAAATTTAGACAATGATATATATTCAAAATAGTCTGAAATAATAGAATTAAACTGTCTCATGTCTAGTACTTCTTTCAATAGTGAAAGAACAGGTTTTTAAAGTTTGTTATTATTTCTAACCCTACAATAACAAAGAGAATAATTAAAATACCAAGTTACTACTAAAATTAATGTTTTTGTCCTAAGCAAAGTTACAGAGGTACAAGGTAGCAGATCTATGGACCAAATTTTGTTTGGAATTGATCAACAATATGAGATACATGATATGTGAGCTTGTGTATGTGATTTATTACACTTAGCATTATAGTCTCCAGGTGCATACATTTTTCTACAAATGACTCATTGATCCTTCTTTATGGCAGATTACTCCATTTTACATAAATACCACATATTCTTTACCCATTTAGTTTTTAATGGATTTATAGGCCACCTACAGCATTTAGTATCATGAAATTTGCTCCTATAATTGTGAGTACACTTGTATCACTGTAATCTAATATCTGCAACACTTTCACGAAGACATTGTCTAGACGTGGAACAGCTGAGTCAAACACAATTTATATTTTTACATTTGGGGGAATCTCCATACCTATTACTATAAGGTTTGTACCCATTTACATTCCCAACATCAATGTAGAAAGATTTCTCTTTCCCTCATAGTCTCTTTCCCTCACCATTTGTTTTGTTTGATTTCTTGGTAATATCCTTTTTTTGTGTGGAGTAAGATGGACTCTCAGTGTTGCTTTAATTTGCATTTCCCTCATGGCCAGAGATATAGATCATTATTTCATGTATTTGTTAGCAATTTGTACTTCTGAAAAGTGTCTATTCATTTCAGTTGCCAGGTTTTTGACTTGGTCTTTGATTGGAGGGGGAGGGAATCTAACTTTTTGAGTTCATTATATATATTCTAGATATTAGTTCTCTGTCTGAGTAGCTGAGAATTCTTTTTCCTATTCTGTAGGTTGTATCTTCACTGTGTTGGTTGTTTCTTTTGCAGTGCAAAAGCTTTTTCATGTTGTCTGATCCTATTGCTTGGTTCTTGATGTGATCTCTTGTGCAAATAGAGTTCTGTTAAAGAAGTCCCTGCCTATACCTATGTCTTCAAGAGTTTCATCTATTTTGTTTTCTAAAAGATCAAGTGTTCCTCTTTTAACATTTAGATCTTTGTTCCCTTTTTATTTTAATTTAATATATCCTGAGTGACATGGGTCTAGATTCATTCTTTTGCATGTGGGTAGCCAGTTTTCCTAGACACATTTGTTAAAGAGGCTGTCTTTTTTCTGTTGTATGCTTTTTGCTTCTTTGTCAAAGATCAAATAGCTGAATGTGCCTTGGGTTGTTTCTGTATCTTCTATTTTGTTCCATTTATCCATAGGTCTGTTTTTATGACAGTACTATGCTTTTTTTTAATCACTGTAGCTTTGTAATATGACTTGAAGTCTGGGATTATGATTTCTCCTGGTTTTTTGTTGCCCAGGATTGCTTTTGCTATTCTGAATCTCTTCTGATTTCATATCAATTTTAGGATTATTTTTAATAGTTCTGTGAAGAATACTGTTAGGATTTTGATTGGGATTGCACTAAATTTGTATACCAGTTTTGGAAGCATGGTCATTTTGACAATATTGTTTTTGCATATCCAGGAACATAGGCTATTTTTTCCATTTTCAAGTGTCTTCTTTGATCTCCTTTTTCAGAGTATAGTGGTTTTCACTGTAGAGGCCTTTTACTTCCTCAATTAATTTAATTCCTAAGTATTTAATTTTTCTTAGTGCTATTGTTAATGGTATTGTTTTCCTAATATCATTCTCAGTGAGTTCATTATTGGTGTACAGGAACACTGTTGATGTGTGTGTGTGCATGTATAATCTTGCTATACTATTGATTTTGGTTATTAATTCAAGGAATCTTTTGATGGAATATGTTGTTTTTTCCATGTAGAGGGTCATGACATCTGCAAATAATGATAATTTGACTTTGTCTTTTTCTATACGTATCCGAAGCTTTTCTTTCATTGTCTGATTCTCTAGCTGTTTCAAGGACTATGTTGAGCATGTGCCGTGATAGTGCACATTCTTGGCTTGTGCCTAATTTTAGAAGGAAAACTTTCAGTTTCTCACCATTTAACATGATGATGGCAGTAGGTTTGTCATAGATGGCTTTTATTAGATTGAGATAAAATCGTTCTGTACCTATTTTGGGGGCTGGCGGTTTAGCTCAGCGGCACAAGCTCTTGCCTGGCAAGCGTGAGGTCATGTGTTCAACCCCTGGTACGAAAAATAAATAAATAAAAAGCCTATACCTATTTTCTTCAGGATTTCTTGTTTCTCATGAATGCATATTAGATTTTTGTCAAAGTCTGTTTCTGTGTCTAGTGAGATGATCAAGTGATTTTTGTCCTTGCTTCTATAACTTATATATTGTATTATATTTATTGATTTGTATTTGTTGAATTATCCTTGCATCTCTAAAGTGAAGCATGCTTAATCATGATGTATGATTTGTCTGATGATTTGTTGCATTCCATTTGTAAGTATCTTGTTAACATTTTTTTTGCATCTGTGTTCACTAAAGAGATTGACCTGTAGTTCACTTTTTTGGTTGGATCTTTGTCTGATTTTGGAATAGTAACAAAATAATGGTAGCTCCTGGGAATTACTTTGGAAATACTCCTTTTTCAAATTTATTAAAATGTCTGAGGTATATTGCCATTAGTTCTTTTCTGAAGTTCTTGTAGACTTCAGTAGTGAATATATTAGGTCCTGTGGTTTTCTTAATTGGTAAGTTTTTTATTGCTGCTTCAATGTCATTACCTATTATTGAATTATTTAGGTTTTTGAAATCTTCTTGGTTCAGTTTTAGCAATTCATGTCTGTCTAGGAATCTATTCTTTTCTTTGGAATACGAATTTTCAAACTAGGTACTAATAAACTATATTTCAATAGTGACTATTGTCATTTTGCCTTCTTCATTTCTAAGGTATTGATTTGGGTCTTTTTTCATAAGATTGGTCAAGTGTTTATCTACTTTGTTTATTATTTCAAAAATTCTGCTCTTTGATTCATGAATTCTTTGTATTGATATTTTTAGTCTCCATTTCATTAATTAGTGCTCTGATCTTTATAATGTCCTTTCTTTTACTAGTTTTGGATTTGTATTGCTCTTGTTTTTCTAGAACCTTGAAATGCATTGTTATGTTGCTTATTTGGGTTCCCTTTGTTTTTCAGATATGGGCAATCACAGTTTTAAATTTTGCTGTTGGTAATGGTATTGTGTCCCAGAAGTTCTGGTATATTATACCAGCATTAGGGTTTGCATCTAAGAACTAATTTTTTCTGTGATCCATTGATTACTCAAGAATGTATTTTTAAATTTCTGTTTGCATAATTTTGTGGTTTCTTTTTTCATTGATTTCTAATCTCATGGTGCTATGACCTGATAATATGATGAGATAATTTCTGTGCTCTCATATTTATTTAAGCATGCTTTAAGGGCTAGTATGTGGTCTGTTCTGGAGAAAGTTTCTGTTCTACTGAGAATGTATATTGTGTTGTTGGGTGAAATATTCTGTAGATGTTTATTAAATCCATTGTTTGAAGTTTTGCTTCAACTCTGATATTTCTTCATTGATGTTATTTTTGTCTAATTGATCTATTTGTGACTGTGGGGCATTGATTTCCCCCAGTATAATTGTGTTGTTTATCTTATATTGCACATCCAGTAGTGTCTGTTTTATATAGTTGGGTACACCAGTATTTGCTGTGTATGTACTTACAATTGTTATGTCATCCTGAATTGTTTCCTTAACCAGTATGTAGTGACCTTTGCCTCTTCTGATCAGTTTTGACATGAAGTCCTCTTTGTCTGAAAATAAGGCAGCTACTTATATGTATTTTCAAACTCTCATTTAATGGAATATAGGTTTCTATGTTTTGAATTTTAGTGTGTGGGTTCTTTTTTAGATTAAATATATTTCTTTGACACAGAATGTTATTAGGTTTTGTTTCTTGATCCATACTCTCAATCTGTATCTTTTTTCAGGGAATAGTTGAGTCTATTCACATTGAGAGTCAGTACTGAAATGTATTGACTTATTCCTGTTCTAGCCATGTGTAAATTCTAGTAAAAAATGAAATTTGATGCTCGAAATGTTCATCCAGCCCTCAACACATTTAAACAAACCACAAATGTATAAATGTTCACAAAAAATTCTTCAGAGAATACTTATGTGGCTTTTTTTAGTACTGGGGAGTGAGCTTAGGAATTCATGAATGCTGAGCATTCCTTTTTTTATTTTAACATTTCTTATTATTTTAAGGAAGGGTCTCACTAAAATTCCCTGCTGGCCCAATACTTAGAAGGCAATCAGTATTGCTATTCAACACACTTATTTTTTCTAGCTAACATTCTCATACTCACTTATCAATTTACTAAATATTTAAGGAGTAAAGTGCTGTGAAGCAGACAGCATACTAATCCCTGAAATTAAGTGAAAAGCCAAGAGATACAGCCCTTTCCCCTCCTTATAAAATGTCAAGAGGCTGAGACTAAGCAACTGACATGTTCTCGCAGTAAAGTGGTAACTAGAATGGAAAGAGGATTTGAAAGATGGGGAAGGTTACATCAGTTAGTACTTATATTGTACTTTCCCTAACAAGAGCTGCTGAAGCAGATATAAACATAGTTCACTTCCAGAGAAAGTCTCTTTTATGCCATGCACAAGGACATTTCTAACTCATCTGGAATGTCTTTATTTTTACTAGTTTATATGGAAAGCAATTGAATAGGGAAATTGAGGAGAAAATAAAATAGCCCCAGAAATGTCCCTTGGATGATATAACAGTATATCGGGAATCTTTCTGCAGCCTTATCTCTGAAAGGCTACAATGGTCCCACTGGCATCCCAGCAGTTTCTACTATGACTAGCACATGGGAAAAAACTGTCTCCCAATCTACCAGTTCAGAACTTGATGATGTGGTTGCGTTCATGATTTTTGCTTTGGGAGAAGAAGCTGGGAGAGTGCCAGGTAGCTGATAAATGAGGTTTGTAGGTGAATTTCATTGTGAAGGGTCTTCTCATGAATATGAGCACTAACTTATCATTTTCTTATTTCTATCAGGTTTTAGTCATCTTTCCATCACAGTGATTAAAATATTGGACATAAATCAACTATACAGAAGCTTTTTTGGGCTCCTAGTTTCATAGGTTGTAGTGCATGGTTGGCTGCCTCCATTGCCTTTATGCCAGTGGTAAGGCCAAACCTGGTGGAAGGGCATGGTGGGAGGGAAGTTGTTAAAATCATGGCAACCAGGAAGCAGAGATAAAAGGAAAGAGCTGGAGATAGAGCAGATGGTACCAAGGATCAGATATTGTCTCTAAGGTTACCCTCCCACTGTGATCTACTATCTTCAACAAAGGAAACATTATCTGTTTCTGTGGCCTCCCAATAATACCATTAAAATAAGATCTCATCAGTGGATTGATCCACTAATGAAGTTAGAGCCCTCACGATCCAATCACTTACCACAAGGTCATCAACAGTGAAGCCTTCAACACAATAAGCCTTTTAGGAGACATTTTGTATATTAACAATCACATGTCCTTTTAAAATCAATGTAGTGAAAAGCATGTTTTCATAGTAAAACCTAATATTTTCTGTGTATTTGCTACATTATATTAAAGTACAGTGCTAAATAGGTCACAAATAAATCTCCTAAATTGTTCTGTGTTACGAGGGAGGGGCTATTTTATTGCCATTTGTGGATGAAGAAATTTGAGACATACGGAAAATGAATAACTTACCAAAAATTAAAGAGATAGTAAGTGGCAAATCTAATCTTACAGACAATCAGATTAAGGTCACAGAAGACATTTTCGGCAGCCCGTAGCCATGACTGCAATCCATTTTAAGAGAGTGTGAGGCTCTCTTTCGTAGGAGGCTAAGTTTTCTCTTTGGAATAGGTGTTCTATCTTTTTATATTGAGAATTTAGTGTATCAATTTGAAGGCATTAAATACATACCAAACTATGACCATAATAAAAGGGAAAGAAGAAGAAAGCTCCAGGTCGTTACGATGAAGGCAAGGCTGAGTGGTGCTGTGCTAAGACACTTCACGCAGTCTTCACAGAACAGTGGCCAGTCCTGGCCAATGTGTGAACTCTAGCACAACTGCAGCAGCCACACAGGCAGTGACTGTGACCCAGGATGTCCCACTTTCAGGAGAAATACCTGATCTCCACATGACACCAGTGAAAGCTTCGTCTAGTTATTGTTCTCTTTATTCCAGGGGCACCATAAGTATAATGTGTGAAGAAGGCACATGGGCTATGCCCTCCCCATAAAGCTGCCCACTCCCCTTACTATATGAAACTGTTACTTTGGGTTCACACTCACAAATGTACCACGTGTGAGGTGACTAGACAACCCATCAGCTCCAACCTGCTATAAATCAAACTGGCCCTTTCAAAACAAGGTTTATTGTTTTAGAAGCCCACTTCCTCTGAAGTTTTACATAGATACCAAATCATTCTCAGAAAAAATAAACTGAAAAGATCAAAAATCGTGGCAGACCTTGAGCAGGATCATCATCGGAGTCTTACTATCCCCCTGCTGTTGGAGATACCCAACTTGCCTTCCCATGGATGTTAGGATGTTTTTCTTGGCTTTCCAAGTGAATTAAACAAATCTCAGGACATCTATTATCTATGTCTCTAAAGAAGAAGCTACCACCCACTGGCATCTGTGGCCTCATCACACACTATTTTCTTAGGAAGAAAAGTATGAATGAAAGTAAAGATGAGTAAGTTTCCACTTTCCACTAGGAGTCTACCTAATTTTCTGTTATCTAGAATTAGACAATAGATCAAAACCCTTTATTTCTCCTTTATATGTCTTTTTTAAAAGTGAGAATAAGCTAATTAATATTTAAGGAACATACTGCTTATTTGGAAATTTGAAGACTAAATTTCTAAATAGTAGTCTACCAACTCTGGAACAGATTTATAGTTGTACCTAAATACAGCTGTAATAACACAGCTGAATTTTCATTCATTCATTTATTCATTCAACAAGTGCCTCTACTGAGGACCGGTTGCACATAAAACTATTACTATGTCTTGGGGGGAGAGAAAAATGAAATTCACCTTGAAAATACTTCCTACCCAATTTCAGATCCCTGAAATTGGCACAGGATATAGATTTGTATGTAAGTAGTCATAATGGAAGATACCATATAAGTTCTATAATAAAGATGAATATGTTATGAATGAAAATAAAATGTGACTTAATAAGGAAGTCTTCTGTTGGAAATAAAAACTATTTGAGTTGGCAAAACAAAATCAGAAACAAAAAACAAAACAAAGTAAAAGCTATTATTTACTGTTTTTTCTTAAAAACAAAGTCCCAGTGTAGATTAGTTACTGGGTAGACTTCATCCAACAGTATAAATGCCACTCCCAGTAGTTACTCTGAGCCCCATGATCTTTTTTACAGTGATAAAATAACTATAGATAGTCACAGCTCACTTTTGCTTACCCTGCAGTCTAGGAAAGAAGAAGATTGTGTTTCATGCATATGAGACCAACATTTTATCTTATTTGCTGGCTATCATTGTCTTGAGTGCTCCATCCCAAATTAATATTTTGACTTTGATTTTAGGAACTTGATTAAAGCTGATAAGGGCTCAGCCATTGGGTTGGGGAATGGGTCAAGGGCACCAAAACCACATGGTTAAGAATAGAAACAGTAGTCTCCCAAAGTTGTGATTGTGTTACTTAAAGAAAGGGAAAAGGAGCCTGGATGAGCAATCATGATGTATTTCACAGTAGGAAACAAATCTGAGAGATAAAAGGCAGGAAAAAGGTAAGAGAGCTGGCTTCCTAGAGACTGCTGATCGAGTCTCATAATTATAAGGTTATAGAAATTGTGATTGAAGATATGAAGTAAATGCCTTTATGCACATTTGCAGATGGAGCGTTGGTCACCCCTCCCCCAACTAATCACTTCTCTACTAGTAAGAGACTATGTCACAGCTACTAGTAAGGCAGCGGCACTGCCTCTAGGAGTTCCATAAATTCAACAGCTCTCCCTCAGCTGCATTTTTTATTGTGTCCAATATTCTAAAGTAATGAGAACTATGACAGAAAAATATCTAAAACTGAACATTAGAACAATGATTCATATTTTTCTTTGGAAGGATTTATGCTATTTTCCCTCCATGCACAGTTAGAGACTTATATAATATTAACTGAATAGTGGTTTATTTCTCTATAAACTTAATCTTAGAATTCAACATTGTAAATCTTCATCCTTCTACTCAAGATGGTAACCTAAGATTTACAAATGAAACATTTCCTCTCATTTCTGAACTATTTTTAGAATAGTTCTGATTAGAATAGTTACAGTGAAAGCTAAATCTAAGAGCAAGTTTCATATCATAAAGTCATCTCCATCTCAAAAATCAAAGCCTCAGGCAGAATATATAGCCAGAAATGAAAATGGGTTTTATTTTGTTTCATTTTTGTTTATTTTTATTACTTTGATTAGTACATGTTTGCAGTACATAATGATTATATTCACTGTAGGGAAATGATAAATGTACATACCACTTTTCAATTCTTTTCTCTCCTTTCCTCTACCCCCTTTTAATATTCAAGCATCATATTCATTTATTTACCATTTAAAGTTCTTATAAAGTTTATTATCATCTACACACACTGAAAACTAGACTAACAGGCCAAAGAGCATATAAAATATATAAAACAATTATATTAAGTCAAGGTATACTTTTAGATACATTTTCCATGCTAGATTACAATGCCCCACCTTTTCTTACTGTCATATATATATATATATATGGCTTTTCATATAAGAGAAAACATGAGATATTTAAACATGTGTGAATTTAATAACATGTTTCAAAGTGCATCCGTTTTCCCACAAATGACTCAAATGTATCCTTTTATGGCAGAGTAGCACTGCACTGTGTATAGATACCACAGTTTCTTATCAATTCATCAATTCATCTATCATACATGCTGTTTTCAAAATTGAGCTATTATGAATTGCACTGCTGTAAATATGGATATGAATACATCACTGTGGTGTGATGTCTTTAACTATTTGGGGAAGATAACAAGGAAGGGAATAGCTGGGTCAAAAGGAATTTCTATTTTTCGTTTTTTGAGAAATCTCCATACTGATTTCCAAAGTGGTTGTATCAGTTTATAGTTCCACCAACAATGGAAAAGTGGTCCTTCCCCATGCCCCCAGCCTTGCCAGCACCTGTTATCGATCTCCTAACAGTAACCATTGTTTCTGAAGATGGAATCTCAGTGTTATTTTGCGTTTCTCAAATGGTCAGTGATGTTGAACTTTTTTTTCATGTATTTATTGTATTTCTTCCTCTGAGAAGTATTTATTCATTTCAGATGCCCATTATTCAAATTTTAGCGGGTCTAATTTTTGAGTTCTTTATATAATTTAGATATTAGTCCTTTTACTGAGGAGTAACTGGCAAATTTTTTTCCTGCTCTATACATTCTCTTCACTCAGTGGTTTCCTTTGCTGTGCAGAAGATTTTTAATTTGGTGTGATCCCATCTGTTGATTCTTGGTATTATTTCTTGTGCAGCCAAGGTTTTGCTCATAAAGTCTTTGCCTGTACTTATGTCTTCAAGCATTTTACCTATTTCGTCTTCAAGCAGATTTAATGTTTCTGTTCTAATGTTTCTAATGTTTAGATTTTGGGTTAGTGCATTGTGAGAGATAAAGGTTTCAGTTCAACCTTCGGAATGTGGAAAGCCAGTTTTCCCAGTGCTAGCTGTTGAAGAAGCTATCTTTCTCCCAGTGAAGAAACATGGCCCCTTTGTCAGTGATAACGTAGCTGAGTGTGCCTAGACTTACTTCTGTGTCTTAGATTCTGTTCCACTGATCCATGAGTCTATTTGTTTTGAGGGGTTTTTTTGTTTTGCTTTTTTTTGGGGGGGGTTGCCAGCACTAAACTATTTTTATCACTGTAGTTTTGTAGTAATACTTGAAATTTGGGATTGTGATGTCCCTTTCCTTGCCCTTGTTCCCTAGAATTGCTTTTGCTATTCTAGGTCTCTTCTGGTTCCATATAAATTTTGGAATTGCTTACTCCAGTTTTGTGAAAAATGTTAATAGTATTTTCATTGGGATTGCATTAAATCTATATAACAATTTTGAAAATATAGCCATTTTGACTATATTGGTCTGCCTTTTCAGGAACAGGAGTTATCTTTCCATTTTCTGATATCCTCTTCAATCTCCTTTTTCAGGTTGCTATAGTTTTCATTGTAGACTTCTTTCACTTCCTTAGTTCAGATAAAAGGAAGGACTTTAGAAGGAAGACAGTGGACCTTGTTCAAGTGCTCTAAGACTCAAAAGATTTCATCCCCATTTATGCACTTCCTTCCTAACTTTTTAAAAGCCAGCATCTAACACCACTTCTCTACTGAAATAGTTCATAAAGTTTACAAGTTGCCTTTCTTATAAAATTCAGCGACGATTTCCTCATATTTATTTTCTTTTACCTATTAGTAACATTTAACTATTGAGTCTTGTGAAAATCATTTTCCCATTGATACTCATGTGACTATAGTGAGTTGACTTTCTTTCTTCCTTTATGATTAACTCTGAATGCTTCCACCAGTGTGTAACCATATAGATCTCCCTCTACTTTCTCCCACTGTAATCCACATAGTAGTATTTCCCAGTGGAATGGAGGCAGAATTGTGTAGCTATATCTTCAATTCTAATCTCTTATCTGCTTTCTACTTCCATGTTTCCAGTTGCCAAAGGACATATAAGAATTTCCTGTACCCATATCATAATCAAAATATCCAAAACTGAATTTGCCTCTCTTTCCTAGTAGGGTATTATTTGTAAGTTCCCTTGTTACATATTTTGGAGTTTCTCTTAATAGTTCTGTACTATTATTCCCTAATCTTTTCTTGCTAAAATTCTCAGAATTTCTCCTTCCATTCCATTTCTTTGGCAAGTGCCCTTATCTATATTACACATCACATTACATCTGAGTCACTTGAGGCACTGATCAACTATATGACATATTTCTTGCATATCATATTTTGTCATTATATATTTGCTATTATTCTAACGTGATTTTAAATAATTTAAAGTTTAGGAGCAATCTATAAATTGTGTCTCTATAGTATTTAAGTATTGTACCAGGAACACACAATTTAGCTTCTCAATTAAACAGATAAAATGAGAGTTCTCCTATGTTTGCACTCACTAAAAATCCTTTTAATATGTTTTACAATGAACAAATATTTTCAAGATGCAAGTTCAGAACAAACCATTATATATTTTGTTTTTCCATTTTTTATTAAAGTTATTTATGTTTGACAGAACCTTTCTTGCAACAGCCCATTTTACATTTTCACCTCTCATTGCACTGATAATGAAACAAAAATGTCTAACATTTGCATAGCTGTATAATTTCCTTTTTGTTTCTAAACTAAAGAAAAATATTCCCTCCTCTTGACCACCACTGATAATCTAAAGTAAGGAAGAAAAATTTTCTAAAGCAACTGTTATGGTTGATACAGTGTGGCAATTTGAGAAGTTTTTAAGTTCAACTGAAAGACTCAGCAGGGAGCCAGGGTTCTTACTTTGTAAATATCCTCATCCTGTGCAAAGGAGGGCAGGGACATTTTGTGAGTGCTACACCCACCCCCGAAGGGAGGCGTGGCCTGTGTACAATATAAGGGAGGAGGAAAAAGCTTGCTTTCCCCCTTTTTGCTTTGGCCGTTTTGCTCTGACCTTTTTGCTCTGGCTGCTACCTTGAAGTGTTGCCCCGGTGCCACGTCACCCTGCCTTGGAGTCAGCTGATTATGGACTGAAACCTCCACAAACAGTGAGTTAAATAAACCTCTCCTTCCTTCATTTTGAGTGTTGGGTTTATTGTCCCAGCAAGGAGAGAAAAGTAACCAAGATAGAATTTGGTACTGGGAGTGGGGCTGGTGCTGTGACTGTGCCTGACCATGTGGTTCAAGAGCCTTTGAGAATGATTTGTGGGAAGAGTTTGGAAAGGTTTGGAGATGTTGCCTATAAGAAAAGCCCTGGAACAGTTTAGGCTGTTCTGTATGCGAGATTCTGGTCAGAGCACAGGAGACCAGAAGGCTGATAAAAACCCTGCTGGTAAAGACCAGGCTCAGGAGGTTTCTGCTGGGAAGAAGGACTGCATTGGTTATTGGGCTCCAGTTGATGTGTGTTATGACTTGGCAGAAAGTCTGTCTGTATTTTGCTCATGTCCACAGACTTTGCCTGAGACTAAGATTAAGGACGGTGGCCTGATTAATCTGGCAGAAGAAATTTCAAGGCAGTTGAATATTGAGGCCATGGCATGGCTATTGTTGGGGGCTGTTAGCCAGATTTATGTTGTAAATCAAGAACAAAAAGCCCAGCAGACTGATTTAAAATGTTGTGAGTTTGACCAGAAAGGAAGCTCCAGTAAAGCTGTGGACTGTAAAGACAGAGGTGAGATTTCCATTGCTGAAAAGGAACAGGACAATAAAAAAGATGGCCTGTGGCATCATGGGAAGAGGCAATGGGTTTCCACACTTTGCAGTCTCAAAACTGTAATAGTGAAAGACTTTGCTTAAAAGAGAAAGCCTCAGAGCATCATGGTCCAGAATAGCAGCAGAGGTCCCACAATGTTCCAGAATGGCAGTGGCATAGAAAATCTGTTCCTCAGAATGAGACTGCTTAGAGATCCAGGCGCTCAACCCCTACAGCCAAGAGAGAGGAAAACCTGGCTACTGCTCCAGCTGGCAGCAGACCTCGGCATCATCCATGGGGTGCTGCTTTTAGGTGCATGGAGGATGCATGAGTTCTGAGGTTAAGGCAGCTTACACCCCAATTTCAGAAACCCTGGGGGGCCAGGCAGTGCCCTTGAAAGGACAATGTGTGAAGCTGTGAATGTGAAGCCAATGATGCAGTGGAGGCCCCACTAGTCTGGAAAAGCCAGAAACATGGATCATCTAAGGAATCTGCAATGAGGGAGCAAAGCCAGCCCAAGAGAGAAGCTGTGGGAGCTAAAACCCCTGGTGCCATGGGGGTGGAGCTGCACAAGCCCTTTGGAGCTCACAAATTTGTTACAGATTGCTTCAGATGCTGGATGTGCAACTACAGGACTTAACATTTGCCAGGCTAGATTTTGAACTTGCTTTGGTTCCAATGCTTTGTATTTCCTTGTTTGTAACTTTTGGAATAGTAATGTCTATCTTGTGCTGCTGCATGTTGGAAGTGTTTAACTTTGTTTTCATTTGTACAGGTCTTTGCAGCTAAGGTTTGCCTTACATCTGGAAAGAGACTTGGGATTTGAACTTTTCAGCAATGCTGAAACTGTTAGGACTTTGGCAGCTCTTGCAGATGGATTAAATGGCTTTTGCATAAAGGGGTGCACATAAGCCCTTGGGGGGCCAAGGACAAAACATTATGATTCCAATGTAATATAATACTGATAGACTTACTGCTGGTTCTTAAGGGTTGTTGAAGCTGTTTTATAATCTTTATATTGCAAAATGTTAAGAATAAGCATGCCTTTGGATTTGGAGGCTGATTTAAAGAATTATGTCTGGTTGCCAAGCTGACAAGGGGTGGATTGTTATGGTTGATACATTGTGTCAACTTGAGCAGTTTAGAGGCAGGGAGTCAAGGTTGTTACTTTTTAAATATCCTGATCCTGTGCAAAGGAGGGCAAGGAGATTTTGTGAGTGCTACACCCATCCTGAAAGGGGGAAGAGTGGCCTGTGTACAATATAAGGGAGGAGAAGAGGCTTGTTTCCCCCTTTTTGCGCTGGTCCTTTTGCTCTGGCCTTTTTCCTCTGGCTGCTACCTTGAAGTATAGCCCTGGTGCCATGCCACCCTTCCTTGGAGCCAGCTGATTATGGACTGAAACCTCACAAACAGAGAGCTAATAAACCTCTCCTTCCTTCCTTTTGGGTGTGGGTGTTTTGTCCCAGCAAGGAGAGAAAAGTAATCAAGACATCAACATAATTGCTATTCTATTTTTTAATCAAGTGTAGTTTTTCACAATGATCCAGAGCTGGGAAGTTCAAGAAGCATTTATTTACCAAGTATTCAGTGAGTAATTGCTATGGTCTAGACTCTAATGTAGACTGAAAATGAACAGAGATGATCTTTCACAGTGCAGAGATGATATTGTAGTGAGAAAGATAGAAAGAACACAAGCAATAAAAATATTTCTTAGATGGTAGTAAGACCTCAGAATTTACAGAAATTGCCTAAGGGATGGCTGCACTAGTTCATTTGGGTCAAGTTTGAAAAATATGAGGAAAAGCACCAAATGTAAAACTCTTGAGGCAGAAATATTTGAGGACCAAGGAAGGAAGATAACGCTATCTGTGGGGTTGCTCAGGCTTCAAGGTGACTTATCACATTCCACACTGTGGCTCCTGCTCTCTCGTTCTTGCACTCCCTCTTTAGTTCTCTGCCTCAACAGTAATTACTGGGTTAAACAGTGGTCATCAGGCCAACTGAAGTTTAAGCCTTTTGGTGAAAAACAGTGCACATCTTTTTAGAGTCTTTAAGTTAGACCTTAATTTTTGGAACAATCGTGAAACTTCAATATTGGTATAATACCAAAAGAAAAAAATAGACGTTTAACCAATTCCTGGAAAAAGATTATGGGCTATGATTGCCTTTTACACTAATGAATTAAAACTACAAATCGACATGATTTTTCACTGCTCACAATGGCTGTGAAATTGTAAATTTATGTTAACCAAAATGCATGAGCTAAAACTTGCAACAAAGAACAGTCTTGTATAGGATGAATTTATACATGTGGGAATATTGATTCCAGAAATGTAGCAGCAAAAAAACAAACAAACCCTTTTTTCAGAAGAAGGAAATAATCTAAGAAAAGGATGACATCACAATGGATGTGTGAAATGACAGTGGGACAGATAAAAACAGGCATATTTTACCTAGAAACATAATTATATAATATATACATTCACCCAAAGTGAAATAAGGAATACACTCCTTTCTTCAAAGTATATTAATATAATTTGGTTATATTAAGTTACTTCCTCCTGTTTTCAGTGATTTCCAAACTAGTGAGGAACAGAGATTTAGACTGCACACAAAGAATTTCAGATGACAGGCAGCCTACTCAAACTACAATAGTGGGCAACCACAGCAGAAACAAGGCATATTTAGTTTAGAGCATTTGAGGTCCGGAAACAACGAATATCATCTCCAAAGACATAAAAATTTGAAGTGGCAAGTTATGGAATCTAATGGGGCAAAGTCAAAATAGAGAGAAACTCTTGGAGATATGGAAGCTTGAAGTCCTAGAACATGAAATTCCAGTTCCAGAGCTCAACTATGGCTGGATCTTGAAGGAAGATGTAAATGAAAGGAGTGTTTTAAGGGAGAAGAGGCCTCAGGACTGGCAAATTTCAAAGATAATTTGAGTATCACCATTTTTCTTAACCAACTGTCTTGATCAAATTCCACATTTTGAAAGACCATTGAAAGTCTCTATTCATTAAAAAAAAGTTCATAAACATTACCATCTTAATGTCAATAACTCTATTGTGAAATGACCCTGTCCTCTAACAAAGAATCTCTTATTACAAATGTGTTATTCATTCAGAGAACAGGCAAGAGTCTCATAGATATGCCCTTTGGGCTTGGAAAGAGAAAAATCCAGAATCCTATAGAGGAACATAATGATCAGACAATACCATTTCATTATAAGACAAAGCCCAAAGGGAATTTAAATATTTTTAAACAAATATACAGGCATTCCTCACTTACAGGTGCTAAGTGTATTTGGACAAAAGGGAATCTATATTATTTTAGCCTTGTTACGGTTGTTATCCTTTTATATTAAGATCTGTAATGAGCAAATAAAATGTATGATTAAAATATGTAATCAATATGTAAATTGTTGAATATTCATTATGGTAAAAGATACATTGCAATTAAGCATCCTCTAAATATTCCCCCTCACTTTAAACATCCTTATCCCATCTTTCTGTCCACTTTGTAAAACAGTTCAGGAAGTCCTCTTTTCTGAATATCTTTACAAGTTGTGTTGAACGCGACAGTGAATGCTGTTACCAAGTGCCATCCAATAGCAAGATAGGCTTGTAAAAACATTATGGTGGACCCTCATTTAACTTATTCACCATATGTGACACTTTGAAACTTCTGGCGCTTCATCAAAGTCACGATGACCGTGAAAGGTAAATGTTTTGAACTGGTCAGGGACATTGAGGCAACCATAAAAGCAAAACTGATGACACAGAAAAGGACTTTCTTAACTGCTTCAGAAAATGTTTTTTTCTGAAAGATGGAATAAGCGTCTTTTTAAAAGCAAGTAGGTATATTTTGAGAAGAATTAATAGCAATGTGTCCTTTGCTGTAATATTTTTTTAAATTTTAATTTAGCCATATTTTTATTACACTTCATATATTTTTTCTTCAGTATCATTATCCAGATCTAAGTAATATACTGCTCAAGGTAAACAAGTATGTCTTTTAATTGTTTTAATTTTTAATTTAATATAATTTTTAAAAAAATATTCTTGATGCAGATAAAACTTCAGGAAGGAAAATGACAAATTTTCAAAATCTCTTTAGTTCCTCATACATTATTGTCATTTTAGCTGTTACATTTTTAATAAGGGTTAGAAAGAATATTGCTTAAAATGGTGTTACTTTCTGAATATCCCAAGAGAGAAGGCAAAAAAAAAAAAAAGGAAGAAATGTGGATATTCATTTGTTAGCGTATTATAGTGAAAAATGTGCTTCAATAGAAAAATATGCATTATTATGAGAGCTATTTTACAAAACTACAAAGATGTAGAAAACTGAGTAATGCAAAAAATAATTCTTATCTGTAGACCTACAAGAAACTTGGTCCACTGAAAGTGCAAATTCCCTTCTTTGGGTCGTGCCTGGTGGCGCACGCCTGTAATCCCAGCACTCAGTAAGCTCAGACAGGAAGATTGTTGTGAGCTCAAAACCAGCCTGGGCTACCAAGTGAGCTCAAAGCCAGCCTGAATGGCAGAGTGAGACCCTGTCTCAAGCAGACAAGGGCTAGGGATTGAGCTCAATGCCCTAAGCGCCTGCCTGCCCAGTGCGAGGTCATGAGTTCGATCCCTGGTGCGGGGTCGGGGTAGGAGGAAGAAGAAACTTCCCTTCTTTAAAAAGTCTGTTTTGCCTGTATTTGCATATAAATTAATTTGTCCTGATCTCAAATATGTATTACTAATAAAAAAGAATTATAGATATATGTCACAGAGACCCAGGAGTCAGTTTAAGGAGCACTCAACGAGCATACCTGATCTATAAATCTGTACGTTCTTCAGATTTTTTGACAGTAGCATGCATTTATTAATGCAGTCTCTGGAAAAGCAATATATTTAAAGTACATTTTGATTCCTCTTGTTTCCTCATCCACTCTCCTCCCTTCAAACCCTCTTCCCCTCCTTATTTACAAAGCTTTGTTTTCATTTCATCCTTTTTTTAATTATTTCTTTTTCCTTTTTCCTTCCTTCCTTTCCCCCTTCCCTTTCCTTACTTCCTCTTTCTTTTGGAACAATTTCTTTCCATTTCACAATATCTATTGTGTTTTTTAGGGCTTATTTACTCTTCCAATTTCTCATACCAGGGAGACAATGTAATATTTATACATGTAGTCTGATTTATTTCACTTAAGACTATTATTTCAAGTTGCATCTATTTACCTAGAAGTGTCTCAAGTTTATCCTTCTTTATGGCAGAGTAGTACTTTTCTTTTGTACTGGTCGTAACACCTCACTAGCTTCCTTATTAAATAGTTACATAACATATTTACTATATGGTAGTTTTAAATTTGTCAGAAAGCCATGATTTTGCCTCCATTTTAAAAACTTATTTTAATAATATTATATATGTATGTTAGTTCTCAAATTTCCACAAGATTAATCACATTCACATCAATGAACAAGTTTTAAGTTTAACTCTGGTGATATTCTTGTACATATTTACTTAAAATTGTTCATATTATCAAGATCAAAATACACTTTTCCTACTTTGGCATCTCTTATGGTTAATACACTGTATCACCTTGAGCAGTTTAGAAGTTTAACTGAGAGCCTCAGCAGGGAACCAGGGTTCTTACTTTGTAAATATCCTCATCCTGTGCAAAGGAGGGCAAGGACATTTTGTGAGTGTTACACCCACCCTGAATGTGGGGGTAGTGGCCAGGTACAATATAAGGGAGGAGAAGAGGCTTGGGCTTTTGCCTCTTTTGCTCTGGCTGCTGCCTTGAAGTGTTGCCCCAGTGCCATGCCACCCTGCCTTGGAGCCCGCTGATTATGGACTAAAACCACCAAGAACTGTAAGCTAAATAAACCTTTTCTTCCCTTATTCTGGGTGTCAGGTGTTTGTCTCAGCAACAAGAGAAAAGTAACCAAGACAGCATCTAATTTCCAAAAGAAACTGAACTAAATCTGGGAGGAACCAACTTCCTCACTATTAGAAAAAAAGGGAGTTTGTAAATATGAACTGAGGAAAAGCAAGAAATAGCCCTGAAGTCCTGCACTGGAATTCATTGAATCCTTGTAACTTCAAGATTTTTTGCTTAGATATAAATAAAAGTAAATGTTTGTATTTATATGCATGTATATATGTGTTTATGTATACCTATTTATTTAGCTGCTCTATCTTCTGAACGTTTAAAAGCAAGGACTACTCAGGAGAAAAAAACACACCTTTTGCCAAGATCTTGATTTCTAGATACCTTAGAAAAATGATTAGAGTTTGAAAATCCAAAATAACCTTTTAATACCTTGTGCCAAAAATTTGTTAAATCTTCAAACATGTGCTACTATTAAAAAAGAATAATAGGCATACGCCACAAGGACCCAGGTGTCAACCTCAGGAGCTTCCACTGACCAAATTTGGAACTATTTGAACATACATGTGAATAATGATGGTAGCAGATCAAATGAATCAGACAAAAACTCCAGAGTCCATTTCATATAAACAAATATAAAAATAAAGAGGAGTAGAAGAGAAAGTTCTTTGTTTTGGATGAATTCAATTCAGTTCGATCCATAAAATTTACAGTACTAGAAAATTACCATTTTACACTCATTATAGTTGTGTTTAATTCGGAGTTATCATCCATGGATGCTAAGGAGAGAAAAATAGTCACTAGACATTGACATGACTTCAACGTATCTCCCCACAAAATGCTGACATTTTACAAAGAAAACAAATGGTGACTTTTTGGTGGAAGAATGTGGCAGCCATCCGCAGGGCCATGTATAAATCGATATTGGCATCACTTGAGACATGAAAAGGGAACTGTATGCCTGCTGATGGGATTCACTAGGAAGATCAGATATAATTTTGCCTGTCAAGAAAGAACACCCCAAGCTTAGTGGTAAAAAAAAAAATTGGCTGCATCATATTGAAGGCATCATACAGAATGAATGACCTATACTTTTTAAGGTAGTAAAAGATAAAATTTTGTAATTTAGATTTCCATTTATCTATTTACCTACTTATTTACTTATTTTGAGTCAGGTCTTACTGTGTAGTTCAGGTTGGCTTTAACTCACTATGTAGCCCAGGTTGGCCTGGAACTCATAGCGATCCTCCTGTCTCAGCCTCCCATCTGCTAGCATTACAGACCTGTGTCACCACAGCAAGCTACATTTCATTTTTAATTCTAATTATGTTATATCAGATAATATAGTAGAAATAATCTCAGTTATTCATTCCTTGAACAGCTTAATTAAGGAAAAAGCAGAAGCGGCAAGATTTGAGTCAATTTAATTCTTGTAAAAATTTTTCTCAATAAGTTACAATTTCTCACAGACATGGAATGCCCAGTCAGGACCACCTAAATGCAGCTCACAAAGACAAAAAAAAAAAAAAGACAATCCCTAAAGTAAATGATAAACACATGAATCTACCAAGGGATATTTTCATAATGCTGTAACTTTAAACTCATTCATGTGTAGAGAAAATATCTTTTAAAAATGACTCTGGAACTGTTTAACATTGAAAATGAATGAGTTTATGTGTAGCATTTATGGAATGCTGGCCACCAAGAGACATTTATAACTATTGTAAATCTGCTTCTGAATTGATCCCCATATTCCTAAAGTGTTTTATTCTTTGTTAGTATCTTCTCCCTCTTAAATAATTCTGCTGTCCTTATAATACTCTCCTCTTTTTCTTAAAACTGTGTCACTTTATTCTGTAATTA